>CABHPR010128338.1:0-11514 GCA_902168415.1 Peromyscus melanophrys | reverse complement strand
TTTATTTTCAAAGCTCAGTGTGGCAAAAGACATTTTCCAAATGGCTTCAGTAATTTTGGGAACACATTGTCTCCTACAACTTTACTGATGCATGAAGTTGAGCCTCTGGCCATCTCTCTGGAGCTGGGTAGGTCTGACTCTCAACTCTCATGGAGTATGCTAGACACAAAGGTCTGTGATCCCCTCCCCCCTTTATTGCAAAGGTATTTTTTTCTTACATAATATATCCTGATTACTTCCCCTCCCTTTACTCCCCCGAGTCCCTCCCCACCTCCCTACATATATTCGTTAATGTACATTAATCCTGAACTCACACTGGTTTCAAATTATTATACAAGATTGTTTCCTGGACAAAAATTTGAGAGATCAAAATATCCTATTTTATGACATAAAAAATTTCCATAGACATTTATTCTACTACTTTGCTATCCATATGTACTCTAAAGAATACACTGAAATCTATTTACTACAGATAAAATATACAGAGTATTAGTTGATCTCCAAATAAATTTACCTTTGAATATAGCTTCACCATTTGGCTCATTAGTAAAATGAACTTACCACTTTAACTGATGAAGTCTTGTCTTCAAAAGGAATGTTTTCATGCTGCCATTGGAAGGAGACAGCAGAAACGTTAGTGCATAAACTCATCTTGCTATCTCCCCAGTGAGCATTTTGGTTTTTAGGTATAGAGCTTTTCCCTACATTGAGGTGATAAAGATATTCTCCTATTGTTTTTTTTTCTAAAAAGTTTCAACATGTTGACCATTCTAAATTCACCTAGAAATTATTTTATTTGGTGGTATGAGATAGGGATCTAATTTCAGTTTTTTCCCATGAATATTAGTGAGTGCTTCAGCAAAGTTAATTAAACAGACCTTCCTTTACCCAGGACTCTTCAGTAATGCGTGTGTGTGCGTGTGTGTGCGTGTGTGTGTGCGCGCGCGTGTGTGTGTGCGTGTGTGTGCGTGTGTGTGTGTGTGCATGCTACTTCCTCTTCTCTTTATATGCATGTGTCACTTTAGAGCGCTCCATTCTAATCATTTGGTTTTGTTTATCTCCACTCCATCATCTCATTATCCTTATCTCTACAGTAAAGATAAATCTTTATAATAAAGAACAGATCCTTATTCGGAAGATTTGCTGAAGTTACTGGGGGCGTGTTGCCCTTCCTTATAAAATATAAAATCAATCCAGCAGTTCCACAACAAATTCAGTTAGGATTTTACTGGAATTATATTGAACCTATCGGTCAATCTGGTTATAATTTGCATCTTTACAATGCTGAGTCATTTTACCAAGGACATATCTACCACTGAGCCATACCTTTTTTTTGTTTCTCTGTGTAACAGTCTTGGCTGTCCTGGAACTCATTCTGTAGACCAGGCTGGATTTGAACCTACAGAGATCCGCCTCCCTCTGCCTCCCAAGTGCTGGGATTAAAGGCGTGCACCATGATGCCCAGCGAGTTATACCATTTTAAACTGTCTTTCAGCAAAACTGTACACAGTTCTTATGCATAGAGATATACCACACTTACTGATTGACCTTTTTTCTGTCTGATAGTTCATATGGTATAACTTTCAAAGTTTCAGCTCTATGCTACTGCTATGTAGACTATAACTGAATTTTCACACCTTTATTTGAGTTGTGCGAGTAATGTTTGTATATCCACCTTATCATCAGCTACCCTCCTTTTTCCAAGCACATAATTATACCATATGTACTCCTGAGTTTCCTTCTCTCCACACCTTACATTTTTACATTTTCTTTCAGCTAGTGCTTCTAATAAAATGTTGAAGAGAAGCAGCAGTAATGAACATCATTGATTTTCTCCTGATTTTAATGAAGATGTGTCTAAGATTTCACCATTAAGAAATTTCCTGTAGGCTTCTCAAACTTTTATCAAGTTAAGTTCCAACACAAGTTGCCTAAAAGAGACAGAATGGTACCAATTTTCTGACACAACTGAGACATGCTTATTAGTGGAGTAATATGTGATGAAAAAGACAAAGACATTCCCAGTATGATCCATCAGGCTCTCCACAGTGACCCTCTAAGCTGAAGCTGTAAGACTGCAAAGTCAAGATGGTCCACATGTCAGCCATGTTTGTTTGCTTCATTTGCTCCTGCCTCCTTCATTGAGAGCAATGGGAAAGTTTTCCATTATAACGTGTCAACTTCTTGCTATATTAATCTTTGCTAAATTTAAAGGCTAACTTAATGAACATCACAATTTTTAAATCTTCTCAATGATTTCACCATTTGCCATTAGAAAACAACTTTCTGTGTTGATAATGCTCTTGTGTTAGTATTTAGTCTTGTTTTAATAGTTTACTTTTCTTCAGCAGGCATTTGCTGACTATTCTCATTCTTTTTGTAATTAAAACCTTCTTGTTCTTTATTTTAGGTATACTTTCCTAAGTAGGAAAGTGTTCTTTTCAAAAGATATCTGGAAATCTGTGCTTAGCTTAAACTTTTGGGTTACTTGTATTTATCTTTATTTTAGATCGTTCTACCATCTTGCTTGGTTTCTACCTTCCATACATGTGAATTTTTTATGTATGCACAATAATGTTTATAAAAACATATATATATATATATTTTTAGCCAGGCAGTGGTGGTACACGCCTTTAATCTTAGCACTTGGGAGGCAAAGGCAGGCAAATCTCTGTAAGTTGGAGGCCAGCTTGGTCTACAAAGCGAGTTCCAGGACAGCCTGGGCTATTACACAGAGAAATGCTGCTTGAGAAACAACAACAAAAACAAAACTCCCCGAACCATATTTTTTACATATATACATAAATGATATATGTATGTATATGTTATATATGGGTATATATGTACACATATGTGTATAAAATATATATTTGGCACGAGACTTGGGGGGGTGTTCTTTGCTTAATTATTTCTCTGCTGTGTTTGGAATTTATACCTCTTAATTCTATTCAACAACAACAAAAACAGGATAGGCAATATCTGCCTTCATGGTGTGTGGGAATAGAGAATATATAAAATATAATCTGGCAAATGTTTGATCAGCAGTTGGAATGAGTTGTTTTCTTGGCATCTGTATCTTTAAAACTGGGACACACTGTCTTTTCTTGTTTCTTTTAAAAATGTATTTAAGTTAAAATGTATCTTGTTTGATAATTTACAGGATGACTGGGTATCTTTAGAAAAATGCTGCAAACTTCAGTATTCCACTAAGAATGAAAACATTTCACATTGTATACCATTCTACATATGTGTCTGTATATATATTATAGTAACATACACTGTAGAGTAAGCCATTGTAGTTTTCTCAACTAACAATTGACAAACTCATTATACTGATTTCCAGAAGGAATTCTAAACCTATAAATATTAAACTGTTTCTTTGAAATAAAAATTTTGTGTGTCTAAATATTAATGGAATATATGTTTACAAATACCAAACGATACATTGTTAGCATCACGGTTTCTATTGTTATTATAAGGAACAGTTCCTAGGGATATAGGACCCACCCTCGTCAGTCACCACTATGTGAACAGCCACTTAGCTGGGAAGCACCCCATTTCTCAGCTCCATACCACGAAGAAAGTTCATGACAGACAGATTCCCATCGTAAACATGGGCTGCTCTACAGTTCTGCACTCTGAGTCTCCATTTTCCACCCTCTGCCATTCCCTATCTGTGATCGAATGCTGTTTGAAGAAGACAGGCCAGGAAGACATAAATAGAAGGATGTAACGAGATAGGTCACGTCCCCCAAATTAACTAATTAACATATGGAGAGGTATTAATCCTTGTTAGTTTGCACAGCAAGGGCTATTTTTAAAATGAGAAAGTCCTCATCAAAGAAGCAGAGATTTATACATTGCTGTCTCTGTTCAGAGCTCAATGCCAGCGTCAGGAGGGTTGCAGAAGCAAAGAGGCCAGCACACAAGACGAACTACAGTATATACTGAAACAACAGAGCAAGAAATAAATAACATTGAATGTTTATATTCTTTCACTCAATATTTGCATTGTAGAAATTCTACACTAAAAAATTTTAAAAGTAGCGTTTTTACTCAACAAAGTAAGTGGAAATGCCCTTTTGTAGTTCAAAAAAAAAATTAAGAAAACTAGAAAAACTAAAAAAAAAAATGGAGGAAGTATATGGAATTACATATAGCCACTCGATAATATGTGGCCACTAAGAAGATACTTATGTCGATTACACAGAAATATGGTGGACTATGATAAACAGGGGGGAAAGCAAGACATAAAATTATACACACTGAAAGGTTACAAAAACGGAAAAGAAATCTGTCAGGGTACTAACAAGGGCTGGGATACTTTCTCCTTGTCTTCTTTCTAAGGGTTTTCAGTAAGTTTTCCACCAAAACTGAATCTTGAGAAAGGAATGTTTAAGCTAATACAGTCTTGACAATACCTAATCCACCATGCCTTTTCCCAGGCTCTCTATTACAGCAAATGCTTCGGACTTCCCCTCAATTTTCCCAAAATCAAATGAAAAGGTTCATCTCCCTACTATCAGTTAACACACCCCTCCTGTAGATACTACCCACTTGATTAGTGTCCGAACCAGCATGGGGGAAGGAAGGGACAGGCCAGGCGGGGGCGGGGGTGGGGGTGGGGGTGGGGGGTTACCTTATTTCCTTCTTCTTTAAACTGGGGGTTAAGGATTTTTACAAAAGAATAAAATAATTGACGGATCCTGGAATCTCCGATAAATGCAATATGTTTATCTACAAGGCAATTCTTTGCTTCACTGAAAACGAGAAAGAAACATTAATTAAAATAAATAAAATCAACATAATTGAAATTGAAAGAACATGGCTTAATGTAACATAAAAAACAAATAAAACAGAAAACCAACTGTTAGACAGCCAATCACACAGCTTAAACTAGGTAGCCAGGTGTGTTTAACTTACTAGCCTATGTCCTCATTACCAACTCGATAATAGCACCCCATGAGTCCCAGAAGTGCCCTAACGCTACAGGCCCTTATCCCATTATTCAGCGCTGGAGGGGTCAGGGATCTAGGCCACAGAACGCGTCTGTTTCTTACACATTCCGTCCTCATTACCTCTCACCTGAGATAAAGGTATCTGGCCAGAGCCCTTCCTCTAAAGCTGGGGGGCAGCAGCCTGCATTTGGAATCAGCTCCAGGCCAGGCCAGCTCAGCTAACAGGAAGTCTCCACCCCCAATGCCATTCTGCACAGAAACCTGCTTCTGCATCTGCTTCACCTCTGCCTCTCACTACATATTAGGAATTATGCTAGGAAAGAAATGAAGACATTTTACCTCATTTTGTATTTATGCATCATACAACTGTGAGGTTGCCAAACTTTTTCTCCAAGAAATCTGCCACTTGAGAGAAGGTATTCACACGAATCATTGCCTATAACAATAAAACACCATGGGGTTGTAAACATTAGTTTATTTATTTTTTATATTTTGCTTATCCTGGTCCTCTTCAGTGTCCTTGAAATCAGGAAGTAGAATTTTCTAGACTTTCTTATGTCTTCCAGATGCACACAGACATCTCACAAGGAGCATGGTCCACATCAACACGTTAGCATGCTAGAGGAAAAGAGCCACCTATCCTTTCTACTTTACCCTGAAAGGGACTTATTATTATTACTTTTAATGAAAATAAATTCTTTTCTCATACATTACATCCCAACCACAGTTTTCCCTCCCTCCACTCCTCCTAGCGCCCCCCCCCCACCTCCCCTCTTCCCCAGATCCACTCCCCCTTCCTTTCCTCTTCAGAAAAGAGCAGGCCTCCAAGAGATGACAGCCAAACAGGACAAAACAAGTCACAAGAAGACAAGGCAAAGCCCTCATGTGGAGGCTGGACAGGCAACCCAGCAGGAGGGAGAGTCTCTAGAGCAGGCAAAAGGGTCAGAGACACATCTGCTCCCACTGTCAGGAGTCCCGCAAAGACACCAAACTAACAGCCACAACATACATGCAAAGGACCTGGTGCAGACCCATGCAGGCCCCATGGTTGCTACTTCAGTCTCTGTGAGCCCGTGTGAGTCCTGCTTAGCTGACTCAGTGGGACCTGTTCCCCTGATGTCCTCCATCCCTTCTGACGCCTACAATCTTTCTTCACCTCCTCTACGGGGTTCCCTGATTTCTAAGAAGGACCAGATGGAGACCTCCAATTTAGACTCTCTCTGCATGAGACCTGGCTGGGGGGTCTCTGCATCACTCCCTTCTGCAGCAGGAGGAAACTTCTCTGATGACTGTGAGGGACTTCTAACCCCTAAATGCTGTGGTCACTGTTTTGGTGGTTCCTTCTACTTCCACTTTCTTTTCTCAGACATCAGCTAAACCTGAAACAAGCCTTTATGGCATTTTGTCAATCTTGTTTCTGACTGAGAAAAAGAAAAGCTAAGGGCTAAAAGAAAGACTTTGGAAATGATTCACTTTACAACTACATATATGCATTAGCATATCTAGAAACCTGGTTTTAAACCTAGTTTTAGAGTTGCTGGCTAGGAAATCCCTCTGGCTCTGTATAAATTGGGAGAGCCATTCTACATCCTTTGGCCATTTTATTTTACCTTAGCCAAATACACAGGGCCAAATGGATGAAAGGGGAGATGTTTGCATTAACTAAGGATTATAGCAAAATAGAAGTTTAACTTAATCTGTAGCTCCTTATTAACAGTTAACAGCCAGCGAAACTTGGTTTATAATTACTTTAGATTAGGCTAGGGGGTCTCATAAAAGGAATACTGCAGAACTGACCAGCATCCAGTACTGAGGCATTCAGGGTAAGACTCGAGGAACTCAAAGTTGGTTGCTGTTTCTGTTGACTTGGGTGCTGGATCCAACCTAGGGCTTCCTGCATGGCACAGGAGCAGTCCACCACTGCACTACAATCTCACCCTCATGCCTTGTTTTCTCAGTCTAGCTATTCATTTGTCTGGACTGGCATAATGCACACTCGAGGGATAAACGGGTCAACACAAAGGTGCTGTTGCTCAGTGTCCCAAACAAAATGGGGGAAATGGACAATACTGTATAGTCTTGCTGGTGAAAAACTGTATAAGGAATGCAGAATACCGAAGATTAAAATTTCATAGTTATAAATGCACCTTAAGCAAGTTGTTTTTTATTTCAAAGATCCTAATAAGCGATCTCTAAATATAAATAGTTCTTAATTCTTTCCAATTTTTAAAATCTAATTCTAGTTCCAAAAAACCAAAATTACGTCACATGAATAACCCAAGATGAGTAAAGGAAGGATTACAGAAAACACAATTAAGTTATTTTCCTAAACGCAGCACTTCTGCAAGAATTCTTCTAGGATGGTCCCACAGCAAAACTCCTATTATAAATTAAAGTATGTTTAAAAGGAGAATGAAAATGTGATATTTATTGCATTTCTACCTTTTTATACATATAAAACCAACTTGTGAGTAACAACTATTTTTTTTTTAAAGAAATATGAGTTGCAAAAGTGAGGTATCAAACCTGTGGGGTATTCCTATCCTTTTATTTTTTAATAAAAGCCTAAACAAAAACATTCTTTTTGATCAACTCTCGGCGTCTACATGTGTGGAAATGGAAGCACCATGCCCAGAGCTTAAAGCGGTCATTTCTTCACCAGAAATGCTTGCCATGCCGTTATTTTCATTCTTGGTACTACTGCCCACATTGGGCGCCTCAGGCCATCCACTGAAAAACAACAGGTCTAATGTGCTGAGCCCACTTTAGAAATCTCCTATGGCAAAGGAGACTTGAAGAGGTCAGGAAGCAAGCTCCACGATCACGGCATTTTACAGACAAACGGTCTCCCAAAGAAAAAACTTCTTTCACGTGCCAGTGAAAGCTACTTGGTGATGACTTTGCTCAATAGTAAGAGTGGCCTTTTCACATTCAGCAAAATAAAAATAACGGGAAGAAGTACTCTTATAATCTAATTACAAATAAATTAGTATGATTTACAAAATTCTCTAAAACTCCATATTCTAAAGCACATTCTCTTTTCTTAAGAAGGAAATGCTTCCAGATCAAATCACTAAATGTATACCTAGCTGCTAAAATAAGATAATGTACCACATTGTTTATTATGTACACAATATGTAAACCCTTTTCATCAAAAACAAAACAAATGAATCTCTGGTTGCTATTTTCAATTACCTAATATAAATCTGATAGTTACTTTAATATAACCAACTTGGACTGCAAAGTACTCAGAGAAACCAAAGCAGGAATAGAAGACAATTCCAAAAGAGCTGGCTCCAATACTCAATCATCTAGATGAATGTTTGTCTTCTTCCTTATTCTGTCATACTTGGTATAACCTTTCCGGTTAGTGGATATATATACTCCAATTTTTTATGCATGATTCTTTTCAACAATAGAAATGAAATTAAGAACAAACCAAACAAACAAGCAAACCAGGAAACTGGAAACACCAGTAACAACCAAAGAAAACCTCCAATACCCTTCATAAATTACACGTTGCTTTTCCTTTGAACAAAGCACCACTAGACACTTATGGCCTTTAGCTGGAGTCACCCTTCGGTTGTGCTGCCTACGACCAACCATGAGAGCGAGCACCAGATCATCCAGCTACATACATTATGTTCCATGGGAGAATATGTCTAGGAGTCAGCAAATTTATTTTGTGCCCAAAACATCATTTAAATTTTTCTTTAGAAAGCTGAGCATAGTAATCCTAACATTTTGTAGCAGAGGCAGGGAGATATTTAACATTGACATTTCATATGCTTAGTGATGGAAAGGAAATCAATTTCAAAAACTTAAGACAATCGAAGTACGTTAACTTTACCTCTTTAAAGCCTTTCCTAAGGGTTTGGATACTAGCCTCTGGTCAGAAATCATGTTTTTACTCTAGAACCACACTATTAACGGAAATGTTTAAGAATGTATACTAAAAGTCATTGTAACATATTAAATGACATATTAATAATTCAAAAAAATCTCTTCTTCCTAAAATTGAGATTAGAGCACCACATTCACTTAGAATCACAACCAAACCGAATGCAGATAGAAAAATAGGAGGAAATAAATTTTGCATATCTACTCACCCAATAGGTATTTATGGAGTTCCTACTGTGTGTTAGGCGCTGGCTATTTAAAAATAGTTAAGATACACTTGGAAGCCCACAGTGTGTGTGTGTGGAAGAGGGCAACATCAGCTCTTACAAGTACCACATGGTAAGTATGTACAAGTTGCTTTGGCAGAAACTGAATTCCTCACTCCTACTTCGATGAAGGTAACTTTCGAGTCAAGCATTGAAACAAAACTCTGAGGATTTTCATTCAAGGGAAGAGAAGATGTTGTAGCAGAGAAAGGCAGCAAAAGCACTTTTACACTGTAAGCTTAAAGCTTAGGAAGAAAGAGGGGACCCCAGGCACAAAAGCAAGCCTTCTGAAGTTCTGGAAAATTACCACTTGGTCAGAAAAAGAAAAACAACGGGAAAACTCTTCACTGGTATAAATTAGTACTTGTAAATTACCTAGCACTGGTATTTTAAATTAACTTCATCTCCCATGTACCTTCCACCAAGCTCTAAGAAAGGCAGACTGTAACATAATGGCACCAGGCACACTAACTGGTCCTAAATCACAGCTCAGTTACTGACTAGTGTATTCTTAGGCAATTTTCTTAACCTCCCTGGCTTCATCTTTAAAATGTAAATAATTCTCTAATTCACTGAATTTAAGACACATCATTATTTTTTGATAGCAGGAAAAAATGTTACCAATTAAACTTTGACATGCAATCAAAGTTTTAAAGACTCTTCTTGATTACAGAAATGTTCAAGAGGGGGAGATGAATACTACACCTCATAGAGGCTGCAGAGACAAAACGAAGTCTTTAAAACCTGAAACACTGCCTACATACAGGAAGTGCTCAATTTAATGCACAGACCTTCCAAAAGGTGTAATTGTTTTACGTTGAGTAATTTTCAAACTAAGAGGTGTGAAGTTTGTGTGTGTGTGTGTGTGTGTGTTAAAACTCATTCTACCTTCTTGATGCATGTTCATACACACACACCCAAGATCCTAATGTGTACTATACTTACGCCATTTATCTAAGATAGAAAGTCCTTTTCTTGTTCTAAAGATTTATATGTGATCCAAGTCCATGTTTATCTGTGAAAGGCACTGCACCTGACGTGGTTTGTCACTGCCAATGTCATAAGGATGGCTAAAATCTTCCTGGTAAGATGTTTATTTTTCCCAAACAGACTCTGGTTCAAGTTCTTGATATTCAATCTGGGCAAGCACACATGCCAGGTGTACTGCTTCACACTTAAGGCTCTGAAGTACCTTTGGAAACGATGACTCGCTTCTGGAGGAGGCTTTACAATCCGAGATTGCTACACTGACTCATAAGGGCCCATCTGACATTCTATTTTCCCTGCCGATGACAGATCTTGATAAGATGCAATATACAATCTAAATTTAAAAATTAGCATCCCAAGTCATCAAAAGACAACAAGCGCCAAAAAGTTGAAGGCAGGGCAGATGTGTACACTTTAGGACAACAGCATTACAGTTATAAACTTCAGCTCCAACGACATCACAAACACAAAATTGAGCTGGATTATGGTCATCTCATACCAAACTACCATAAAATGACTTATCGTATTTAAAAGAAACATGTTCTCCCAATGATCAGAAGTCAGTGCATCAACACTGCGAATTGTATTTTATATATGAAAATGTAGGCTTTCTCGATGGTGGCCGCAGATAAACCAAGGCTTTGCCAGGCCATCTGCTGTGACTCTGTAGAAGGCTGGAGAAGAGTGGCCACACAGATATATAAGGAATCTATCTTTTTAGTTCAACTTAATATATTTATAAGATAGCAAGCAGTTATGGTACCCAAGGTCAGGATCTGGAAAATGTGGTCAGAAACAAAGCATCGAGTTTGACCAAAATGGCTTCTACTTGGAGGGATTGCCTGAAACGGGAAGACAGCTCAGATCCTAGCACCCTGGTGACTGCAGATTTTGCCAAACTGGTTGTACAGTATAAATGGGTCCAGTGCTAATGTGCACCTACCACACTTGACTAATTATCTCAGTCACCAAGAGCTGTCCAGATAATGGCTTTGGTGTACCAAGGGTCAAAAATAAAAGATCCTATCATTATAATTTCCCTCCTCCTGTCAGGGTCTGTCCCGGTGTCATTTTTCACACAGAGGGGGTAAAAATCAATGAAAAAGACAAGTAAATATCTCTTGATAACTGAAGGATAATGCCTACTGAGACGAGGTCACAGTTCCTTTCCAGGTTGCCACCAGTGTCTAGACCCATATAGAGGGCCTGCTTTCAAAAAGGCTCACTACTCGCATCGCCTGCCCACGTCTGTCAACTCCTAACTTCTTAAAACAAACAACAAACCAAAAAACCCAAATCCTTGCCTCAGTGCCTTTATTTGTTAAAAGAAAGTGTGCAACCCAAACTCTTTGAAAAGTGTCTGAAGGGCTGGTGGCGGCTCCTCCCTGGGAGGGAGGTGGGCC
>CABHPR010128337.1:26263-37427 GCA_902168415.1 Peromyscus melanophrys | reverse complement strand
AAATAAATAAATAAATAAATAAATAAATAAATAAATAAATAAATAAAAATAAAAAATAAAAAATAAAAACCAGGAGCTGGAGAGATGGCTCCTAGTGTTCTTCAGAAGGTCAGAGGACCCAAGTTCAGTTCCCAGCACCTACACTGATTAGCTCACAACTGGGTGCAACTCCAGCTCCAAAGGATCTGAAATCACATACATGTACTCTCTCTCTCTCTCTCTCTCTCTCTCTCTCTCTCTCTCTCTCTCTCAACTAAAATAAGATAAAGAAAACTTCTTATGTCCAATATGAGCTATTGTGAGAATAAAACAGATTTTAGTTTTGTTTTATTTTTGATTTTTTAAGACAGGGTCTTACTCTGTGGCTCAGGCTGGCCTCAAACTTGCAATAATCAGCCGGGTGGTGGTGGCACACACCCTTAACCCCAGCATCTCAGCACTCGGGAGGTAGAGGCAAGTGGATCTCTGTGAGTTTGAGGCCAGCCTGGTCTACAGAGCAAGTTCTAGGACAGTCAGGACTACATACAGAGAAACTCTGTCTCAAAAACAAACAAACAAACAAACAACACCTTGCAATGACTTCCTGCCTCTGCTTCCTAAGTGCTGAGATAACAACCATGCACCGCCACGCTCAGCTGGAATAACAGCTGCTGGTCCTGGTAGCCTTTCTTAATTTGGGGCTTGCTTTCCAAACCTGAATCGACTAAAAGCTGGGCTTTAAGGAATCCTAGTAGAGAATGTTATGTTGTCAGAAGTGTTTGGCTAAGGGTCTTTTGCACCTGTATAGAAGATGTTAAACAGCCAAAAGCAGTGTTGATGTATACCAGGCCACTTCCCGCAGGAAGAAGTTCTGCACCAATGTCTGCTGGTGTCCTTGTCACAGTGGCTGTTATTTCACACTGGTGACATCTTTTCCTGCACGGATCCTGGTTCAGCATTACTCCTCAGCTGTGGGCCACCCTGCTCTGGGTATTAATTAGGATTCTCAGGTACCTCAGCTCATACAGGTGGCTTCTCATGGCTGTTGCACCTCCACTATAGGAAAGTCATGCTGGGGGATGTCTTTCTGTACACTGTGAATATATGTTGTTCCCATTGGTTAATAAGTAAGCTGCTTTGGCCTATGACAAGGCAGCTTAGAGGCAGGAGGGAAATCCAAGGAGAGAGACAGGAAAGAGAAAGGCGGAGTCTGGAGAGAAGCCAGCCTGCTGCCCAAGGAACAATGTGCCAGCAGACCTAGTAAAGCCATGGAATACGTGTCGAAACATTAATAGAAATTGGTTAATTTAACCCAGCACTCGGGAGGCAGAGCCAGGCAGATCTCTGTGAGTTTGAGGCCAGCCTGGTCTACAGAGCCAAATCCAGGACAGGCACCAAAAACTACACAGAGAAACTCTGTCTAAAAAAAAAAAAGAGATATAAGAGCTAGCAAGAGGCCTGCCATAGGCCATACAGTTTGTAAATAATATTAAGCCTCTGAATGATTATTTTATAAGTGGCTGAGGAACCTCGGGGCTGGGCAGGACCAGAGGAACTCAGGCCAGAGAATCTTATGGCTACAAAGTCATCGTGTCCTGGCTACTGCAGAGGCCAACAAGAAGCACCTCAGGTTCAAGGGCTGTGACCATGCAAGAGTCTCAGCATGAAAGCTCCCCGCGAGAGCTTGGTTGCTGCCCCATACTCAGCATATGGCCAGCAGACACCTGGTTTTGGTCATACTCCAGAAAATATATTTATCTGGTGACCCCACAGTATGAGCCTCACTTGGTTGAGCACTGCGGGTAGTTGTTCAGATGTCATTTTAAAGAGATATTTTTATTCTTTTTAATTATATGTGTACAGGCGTTTGTATGAGGGTATGTGCATGTGAGTACAGGTGCCCACAGAGTTCAGAAAAGGATGTCAAGTCTCCTGGAGCTGGATTTCCACACAGGCAGCTGCGAGCTGCTCCACATGGGTGCTAGCAACTGAACTAGGCTCCTCTGCAAGAGCGGTCTCAAAGCTTAACCACTGAATCATCTCTCCGGCCCAAGGCTGTCTCTTCTAATTGAGTGCTTTTTACTTCCTCAAACTTTTTCAAAGTTAAGAAAGGCAGCACACCTGTAAGCCCAGCATTGGAGAGCTGGAAGCAGGAGGAAGGATCAGAAGGGTTTAATGCCAGGCTCGGCTGCGTGGTGAGCTCAGTCTCGGTTATGGAAGATTTTGTATTAAAACAAAAAACAAAAAACAAAAAACAAACAAAAAAACCCAAAAAATTTTAAGTCTTTGTGAGATGCCAACTAATTTGCTCATCATTCTCTGAGCATGAGGCTCATTTTTATTTTTGGCTCATGTCAAATGTAACATATTAACTCATCATTGCAGTTACAATTTTAGATGTATTATACTTTGCAATGGGAAAGTGTGAAATTTCTAAATAGAAGAAATCACATAAGTTACTCTCCCCCAATATGCAGAGCCATTGCCTCTTTTGAGGCATAAATCTATATTTTTATGGATTTAAAAGCAAAATAAAATGTATTTGCTGATTTTTGTCCCCTAAGACTGATGACAAAGTCCATTAGTCAGCAAACAAAACAAAAACAAATAGCGACAACAACAATAAAAAAACTCTTCAAGAATAAGAACACAATATCAGTTTATTGGGGTTCAATTCAACCAGTATTTGCTGATTGTTTATTTCACCCATGTATGATCCTATTTTTCTTTTTCTGTTTCTCTTCTCTGTTTCTACTTTACCTCTGACCTAAACAAGTCGCTATGTAACCACTGCAGGCCCCAAATTTGTGGCAATCCTCCTGTCTCAGCCTTCTGAGTGCTAGGACTACAGTGTACTATCTGGTGAGGCACAGTTCTAGGCATCATAAATTCCAAGATGACTAAAAGTCCATCCTTAGGAAGCCGCTTCTCCCTGGGACAGGAAGCTGGACATGACTTCCAGCACAATGTGGAAAGAGCAGGACTGGTACCAGGGGTTCCTAGCCTTTAGGTGCCTCAAAACCTGGTATCCATTCTCTTTGGGCTACTAGACGCTACCCAAGGACAAAGACCACATCTTCACTGTTCTTTTATCTTTGTCAAAATACAGGGCTCAGCTTCGGTTTATATAGGAAAGAAAGGGAGGGAGAAAAGGAGGGTGGGAGAAAGGAAGGATAGAAGATGTTACAGAGTGAATTCTGTCCCTCAAATTCTTATGTTAGAATCTTAACCCCTAGTGTCTCAGGATGTGACCATATTTAGAAACATTTAAGTAGTAAAGTTAAAATTAGGTCAGTAGGGTGGGCCCAAATCCCATCCCACGGGTGCCTTTGTCGGAGGAAATTAGGACGCAGACACACACAGAGGGACAACCATGTAAGGACAAAGCAAGAAAAGCCACCCATCCTCACCTTGATCTTGGATTTCTGGCCCCCAGGACTGTGAGAGACAGATGTGTCCATGTAGCCCTGCCTAGAGCCTCTGTAATGGCAAATCCCAGAAAATTAAAGCAAGACACTGGAGAAGGAAGAGGGGACAATTATTTTGCCAGGAATAGAGAAGAAATGAGAAAGGATTTTGTGGCAGAGCTGGTATTTGAGATGAGCCAGGCCAGTGTGCCAAGGGGGTGCAGTAGGGAGTGGCCTCATATAGGGAACTCTGTGTATATGAAAAGCAGATCCATCCTGACTGGACAAGGAGGACTCCTGGGTGACAAAGAAGGACTGGTCATGGGGATTTGTCTGGGAAAGACCTGATTCAGACCAAGCAGGCAGAACGTGGTTAGAGCCAGGCACATACATTAAGGAGAAAGAGAAAATAGGAGGTGCATCAGGACTCATCACAGTGAGCCAGACAGATGTCTGAACTGGAGACCAGCCTTGCGAATGAACGGGTGAGGATTTTTTTTTTTAACTGTTTGAAACAAGGTCTCATTTTAAAGCCTGGACTGGACTGGCTACAAAACAATCCTCCTGCCTCAGTCCCTGAGTACTGACATTATAGATGTTTGCCAGTGTTCTTGGCCGCAGGTGAGGATTGTGTATCACTCTGGGCAGAGTTCAGGAATGGCTGGCCCTGGCAGGAGCATCAATCTGTAGAACACCAAGTCTTGGAATCACCAAGGGTTAGAATCCCCAAGCTGGAAGCATACCACCACAAGGAATGATAGTGCCATGAGATACTTGAATTGTGACAGAAGACACTGGGCTAGGTAACTGGAGGAGTCTGGTGGGGGTTAGCATCTTCTGACCCAGGTCTCAGTCCACATGGTGCCAGAGCTTCACCCAGATCGCCCATCTCGCCTCTGTCATAAATTACAGAGACATTCAAGCCCTAGTGTTATTGGGGGCTTTTGCTCTTTTCTTGGGGGCGGGGGGCACCACCAGCTCCCAAGTAAATTCACACACGGAGGCTTATTCTTACTTATGAATGCCCAGCCTTAGCTTGGCTTAGTTTCTTGCCAGCTTTCATTAACTTATTCCAACTGCCTTTTGCCTCTGGGCTTTTCCCGTTCTCTAACTTCTGTAAATCTTACTCTTACTCCATAGCTCGCTGTGTAGCTGTGTGGCTGGCCCCTGGAGTCTTCTCCTTCTCTGGCTTCTGTATCTTAGATCTCTCCTTCCAGTTTTCTCCTTCTATATATACTCTGTGCCTGCCAGCCCTGCCTACCCTTTCTCCTGCCTTGCTAGTTCTTTATTAGACCATCAGGTGTTTCAGACAGGCACAGTAACACAGCTTCACAGAGTTAAATGCAATATAAACAAAAGTAACACACCTTAAAATATTCTACTACACCCCAGTACAGCACAGCCCTCCCACACTGAGCAGAAGCATGGTCTCAGGCTCCCCAAGAGAGAGCTGGCTCTGCTATCATACAACAAAAAAAAATGCAGGACTCCCATGGCTCACCGAGTAAAGGTCCACTTCTTGCTCATGTTACATCGCCATTACAGGCTGAACGCTGCTCTGTGATGCCATTGCCTCTTGGGTTCAGTTCTCTAGCAGAGCTCTTAAACACTCACCATGGCTGTGGGAAGGGAGAGTATACCAAAGCTGCTCTGAACTAAAGCCCTACCCACAGGGCCCAGGAACGGCAGACCCCTAGCCAAAGGATTCTACTGAAAATGAAGGAGGAGCCTGACTCTTGGCCTGAGAGCTCTATCTTCTGTGGAGGAGCAGGGGCTTCCAGGGGAGTTGGGGGCAGGGAGAAGCCTGAAAATTCCTCGTGGCTACTAACCAAGGCTGACTTCCTCTGAGGCCACTAACCAAGGCTGACCTCCTCCGTGAGTTAGTTGGAAGCAAGCATTATAGGATGGGATGAGAGGGTGTTTGGCTCTGTGGTCTCCCCCAAATGCATGTCCTAGTCTGTCCCCAAGAAAAACAGGAAAGCCCCAATTGAAGCACATTTTAAAAACATCTTCCCAGGACCCTTCAAAACTGTAGAGATCACCCCCGCCCCCCAACAAAGGAAGTCTGAGAAATGGTCATAGACCATAGGAGGCAATGTGATGGGGACCCTGAAGGGACCCAGAACCGTGAGAAGTCAAGGCAGCGAGTGACGCCTAATGCTGTGTGGAGTCTTTCAGTAGTGACATACCCAAGCTGTCGCTGTCTTTGAAAATGTGGCCTGATCTTGTAAAATATTAACATAGAAGGCAGTGGGGGTGGGAGAGTTCCAGAAGCTGTGTACTCTCTTTGCTGCTTTTCAAAAAGTTTTTAAAAGTAAGAATTTTATTTAGATCAAGCAGAAAAAAAAAAAAAAAAAGACCATAGCGTTTCCATTCACAGAAGGATCCCATGGACTCAGAGCTCCTCGTAGGCTGACAAATGCCCTGCTTCTGAGGCTGTCACACTCCCTCCCCTGAGGGGCATGTGTGTGACTGGAGCTAGGGGTGGCACTACCTTGCCCCTTTGGACCAGAGCCCTGTGCTTCCTCTCGACTGCCTCGAGGACCTCCTTGACTAGGATTCGGACTTTCCCTTTGCTCGTCTTGAGCAGACAGCACTCACTCTCAGTCCAGTCAGGTGCCCGGGTTATCCCAGAAGATCAAGTCTCTTCTTGTGAATTGTGTTCCTGCCAAGTCTACACTGGAAAGAGGCAACATCTGGAATGCGATATGAAAGGCCCTGCAGCTTGATAGAAGTGAGGGGTGAGGGTGAACTGAGTATATCTAAGACCAGGCCCTGTCTTTAGTGACACTTGGGAGACACTGATCAGGGAAGGCCCTGTGGGTCCAGTAAGGAACTTAGCTTCACCAAGCAAGGCTGCATGGTAACTGAGCTGGGCAGGCTGCCTTCTTTTAGGAGGGTGACTTAGATAGTGTTTAGGGGGTCAGGAACCAGAATCTGAAAGATTCAGTGGCATTTCTGTTACCACGAGCTCCCTGGAATAAAGTAAGAACTGCCAAGGTATATGGCCGATGGGAGTGACCACTCTCAGCCCCAGACGCAGTTTGGAGCTCCCTGCAGAAACCCTGGGCGAGTGTTCAGTAGTTTCTTTCCTCTCCTTGGATTGTTTCTTGAGCTCTTTGGCTGCCCTTGTTCCCTCCTTCAGCCTACACCTTTGAGTGGCTTTCTGGCCACTTCTGCCTTCAAAGAATTGGCAATGAGGTTCAGTGCCGCATGGTGCAATGTGATGCTTGCAGCAGCTGACCCAGTGTGGCCAGTGGTTTGGAGACTGTGTCCTGTCATGTCATCAGATCCCATCACTTGCCTGTCCTTCAGGGTTGCCCAGGCTGGGATTTGGGGTTCACAGGAAAGCTACTGAGTTGGTTTCATTCCTCCAAAGATGTAGGGATCTGGTAAAAGATAAGCAGTGCCTGGGTAACCAGTGACTAATGCTGGAGAACATCCTCCCTCCATCCTCCTGGTACTCTAAACACAGCATCTTCAAGTTATGCCCACGAGCTGTCATCCAGCAGCCTCCTCTGTGGGGAGACACAGATGATTGACTGCTGGATAGCAACCCATGGCTGATCCAGCACCTCACTCCCAAACTAAGGCTGTTATAGCATTTGTGGGATCCTTTGGCAGTAAAGAATGTGACTGAGCACAACGGTCAGGCACAGAGTGGGCTGTGAGGGTGACAAGAAGACAGATTGGCACTCTGCTGGTAAATCTCAAATATCTCATTTTTTTTTCTCCTGCGGTTTGATTTTGCTTTGTTTCTGAAAACATTAGCATATGAAATTCAATTTGATGTTCCTCCTAGTTAGATGAGAAGTTAATGAATTTCATTGCTATTTGATCTGGCCACAGGCTATTTCATTAGCTAAATACAACTTCCATTAGTTTTAGTGGCCTGGTGATTATAGCAGATGCAGGCTGGAGTAGGCAGTTGAAATGCTGTCCCCACCCATTCACTTCAGTTTCTGTTTCTCAAGGGAGGCTGCATGGCCCTGCCAGGTTCATAAAGACAGTCTCACCCTGACTAGACTGTGTCAGGCTGTTCTAGGGTGAGCAAGGGTGTTTCTTTGTGGGAGGCTGTGCCTCCAGGAAAAGGTCTCCTGAGATTTCTGGGACCTGAACCATCAGACAAGAGCCATAATGGGTCTGGGGAATCCAACAGGATGCAATGAGTGGATGAATCGGTTCCCCGGCCATTTGTTTGCATAAAGGCAAGATTTTTCAGATCCATTACACAACTACATTTAGAATGCAAGCCATTCTTTGCTCCTATTGGTAGCTTTAAGACAAATGGAAGAAATAATTGTTTTAACAGGCATATGAATGATATGCTGAAACCTAGTTTGAGCTACGGCTTTATGGTTTTAAAATATTTAAAATGAAGGCAGTGAGCTGGTTCAGTGGGCAAGGTGCCTGCTACAAAGCCTGACATCTTGAGTTTGATCTCTGGGACTCAATTCAGGAGTCAGATGGAAGCGAACTGATTCCTGAAAGTTGTCCTCTGCCCTCCACACATGCACTGTGACATGTGGACACACACCACACACACACACACACACACACACACACACACACACACACACACACACACACACACTCACAAATTTAAAAAGAATTTGGAATGACAGCTGTTACCAATGTGGATTGTTCTCACTAAATATAATGTGGAACAAAGTAATTCAGGCCCAGAAAACACCTACGATGTTATTTGCTTTCCATAATAATTTCCCAACTAAACCTCGGACACTACTACACTGCATGGTAGAAGATGAGACGGGGTAGAGAGGGGCCAAAAGGGAGCCAGACCTGGCATGCTGCATCAGGCAGGCTCTGGATCTGATCACTTTGAGTGGAGTTGTGATAAATTGTGTCCTTTTTTAGATAATTTGTGTCTTCAGCACAAAATTTAGGTGAACAAATGCAGGGGAAATAACTCATGCACATACATATAAATACACAAATACAAACAGCATATTTAAATACAGACACATACACACAAACAGCATATCTATGTAAATTATTTCATTTAACAAGATGACTGTTGACAATACGCACAGGTCAGACTCTGGAGTGTGAGGTCGGACCCTGGAGGTGCCTTGGATCTTACAGAGCTACTACCCATGGCCACCTGTGTCCTGAAACACATCCAGAAATGCCCTGTCCCTTGTACCTAGTGCCCTGTGCCACCACTGTGTATCAGCAAAATCCAGGAAGACAGAGGGAGACAGACATCTCTTTACGCTGAGGCTGGTAACGGGGAAGTGAAAGTCATGAGTGTCCAGACCCCCAGATCAGGACACTGAAATCTCAAGCTAAACTTGTGACTGTCATGCTCTGTTCTCTCTCAATGTACGGGGACACTGTCTTTTGTTTGTTTGGTTTGGTTTGGTTTGGTTTGGTTTGGTTTAGTTTGGTTTTTCAAAACAGGGTTTCTCTGTGTAGCCCTGGCTGTCCAGGAGCTCGCTTTGTAGACCAGGAGATCCACCTGCCTCTGCCTCCCTAGTGCTGGGATTAAAGGTGTGTGCCACCACCACCCAGCTTTGACATTATCTTAACCAGGAATGTTCACAGGAGATGGGTCAGATGAGTCAGGAAGACAGCTAGTCTTGGAGACTGTCCCCATCTTGGGGAGGTATGAGGAAACCTGCTCTCTTTAAGGCTAAATCTAGGAGTCTTGGAGAACCCATTACAGCATACAAGTGTCTGTCAGTGATTGCCTCCCTGACCACCGTGTGGGAGTGACCCACTTCCACCAACATATATTAGTTACTTTGCTCATTGCTGCAAAAAATACCCAAGAAAAACAACTTAAGGAAGGGCTTTTTTGGCTTAGAACCTGACAGTACAATCCGTGGTGGAGAAGGTGTGGGCCGCAAAGCTGGCTAACCCTGCAGGTAACATCAATCCCATATTCATATGCTGACAGGGCATGAGGCATCTGGTACTTTGCAGCCTGGAAGCAGAAAGAAGTGAACTCTAGTGCTCAGAACACCTTTTCCCTTTCCCTGTTCTGTTCAGTCTGAAACCCCAGCCCTGGGACGATGCTGTCTGTATTCAGAGCCAGTCCTCCCTCCTCAGTTCAAGTTTTCTGGAAAAACCTTCACAGACACAGCCAGAGGTGCCTTGCCATTGTGACTTTAAGTCCAGTCAGTTTGTCAGTGAAGATGAAGTATTACCCAGGAACAGTCACATTAGGCTCACTTTCCATCAGTCAGAGCTCAACTTCTCTGAGGCCTGAGGACAAGTGAGGTAGAGCGCATACATGGTTTTTTTTTTTTTTTTTTTTTTTTTTTTTTCCCCTTGAGGCTGGGACTTCCCTCTCCTTCCCCACATGGGGCAGGGCTTTGACTCACACTTCTGCAGGATTCAACTTCAACTCAGAAGTGTGGCCACACAAGGGTACCAGTCATCCGAGGTTGGACCCCTAGTGCCAACCCCAGCACATGACTCCAGACAGCCACTGACACCTCTGAACCAACAGACAGCGTTGCTAGGTGCGTAAACACCTCTAGGAAAAGAAGGGGCGGACTCAGGAGGCTGAGTCAAGATAAGGAGTTTGAGTCAGCCAGGGCTGGCAGGAAAGACTGTTTCAAAAAAGCAAGTAAACAAACAACTTGCAGAAATAAAAGACAAGAAAGGAAAAAAAAATGTAGAAGGAACATGGAGAGGTAGAAGTTGTATCCAGGAGCTGGAGAAACGGCTCAGTGATTAAGAGCACAGGTTGCTCTTCTAGATGGCTTGCAACTTTCTGTCACTTTCCTTGCAGGGAACCTGATGCCCTTCTTTTGGCCTTCTCAGACACCAGGCACATACATACATGTAAGCAAAACAAAACGCTCATACACATAACAGAAATAAACAAATAAATAAATGTTTAAAAAGAAAGTTTGTATCTATGCAACAGGAGCAGGCGACTCCTTTGGAAACCTCCAGAGAATAAATAAGAACATTTAAAAATCAAATATGATAGCAGAAGCACAAATTCAAAAGAATGTTTTTGATGGTTGATTGTTACCAGAACAGAAGTATTGGGAGCCATCCATAAACCCAAGCCTGATGGTCTCAGTGAGTGGGAAGGGCCAGGCTGCTCACATCGAAGACCCCAGCACAGGCAGCTCCCAGATGAACTGCAGGTAAGTGAGCACCGGAGTCACTACAGGAAACTGTGGCAGCTAATGAGGAACCACAAACGCACTGGCTTAAACATGCTGATTTATATCACTGTGACAGTCTCTGGCCTCACCTTCGCTGAACCAAACCTTCTGACTGAAGGATTGCATTCCTCCTTGGCTCTCCCGAGTCTCTCTCCCTGAGCAGCCAGAATTCAGGTCCTAGGGACTGCAGGACTTCGGGGTTGTAGGGCCTCATTTCCTTGATGACTGTCCACTGTGTGTGGACACCACAGCTTTGCCTGGATCGTCCCAAGTTCTTTTCCTGGGGTTTTCGAAGACAGAGGAATCTGGGATTGATGTCAAATTCAGGATTAACTAGTTTTGTGACCCTAGGCAAACCAGGATCAATTGCCGCTCTTAGATTTCGCTTCCTTTGTGCTAGACCTTGCTGTCAGGATTTGGTCTAGAGTCTAGCTGACTCAGGACTGTCAACATAAAACAGACATCACTAGAAAAAGCCCCAGCCAACCCCTCAGCAACAAGTAGCTCAGTTCATGCTTTGCTACAGCTCTTAAAAAGTTAACACAAATCCCACGTGATATGAAGTTGCATTTAGTGGTTTTCTAACCATGCACCTTGGGGGTGGCGGGACTGGGCGGGGGGGGGGGG
>CABHPR010128335.1:0-16406 GCA_902168415.1 Peromyscus melanophrys | reverse complement strand
GGGTTCAATTCCCAGAATCCACATGGCAGCTTACAACCATCTGTTACTACAGTTCCAGGGAACCCAACACCCATGACAAAGTACCAATGCACATAAAATTAAAAAAGTAAGCTAATAAAAAAAAAGAAAGAAAGAAAGAACATTTTGACCAGTTGGTGGTGGTGTACACTTTTAATCCCAGCAGGCAGATCTCTGTGAGTTGGAGGCCAGCCTAGTCTACAGAGTGAGTTCCAAGACATCCAGAGCTGTTACACAGAGAAACCCTGTCTCTAACACCCCCCATAAAAGGGAAAGAATATTTGGGTCTGGAGAAACAGCTCAGCAGTTAAGAGTACTTGCTACTTTTTCCGCCAGGCGGTAGTGGTGCACGCCTTTAATCCCAGCACTCAGGAAGCAGAGGCAGGTGGATCTCTGTGAATTCGAGGCCAGCCTGGTCTCCAAAGCGAGTTCCAGGAAAGGCGCAAAGCTACACAGAGAAACCTTGTCTCGAAAAACCAAAAAAAAAAAAAAAAAGAGTACTTGCTACTTTTGCAGAGGACTGGGTTTGGTTCCCAGCACCTACATGTCAGGTCAAAACAACATGTAACTCCAGTTCACAGGCTCTTATGCCCTCTTCTGGCCTCCATCGGCACTGCACACACACGGTCTCACATACACACATGCAGGCAAACACTCATACACATAAGATAAAAATAAATAAGTCTTTAAAAAAATAATGAAAGGGTATTTCTCCAAATTGCCACTAAATGCTTTAAATTGGGGTTGTACTTTAACTCAGTGGTAGTGTGCCCTGGGTTCAATCAGGTAATATATAAGTAACTTAATCCAGTAAGCTATAAGTAACGATTTAAAAAACAAAATACTTTGATTTGGGAGATAAAGTAGATTTTCCCACAGAGATAAAATGGACCAGAATTCACAGTCCCTAAGGTAGGGTAATGGTCTCAATCATACGATTTATAATAAAGTTCCAAATGCACTTGCTATTTCAGTACTTAAAACTGATCTGGAGAGGACCAAGGAGACATGGACACTGGCCGGAGCACGGTTTTTATTCTAGATGGTGTCCTGGAACAGTAAAAAGAGGGATCAGGAAAAGTCAATTAACTGTAAATAAGGCATATAGGTTGGTTGGTAATAATACACCCATGCTGGTTCCCTCCAACAAATGTGCCATGGGAATATGAGACGTTGGCAGCAGAGGAAGGGGGCCATGTTGTGCTATCTGTGCAACTTTTCTATAGACCACAGACCATTCTAAAATAAAGCTTATTAAAAACACTTTGGGGGCTGCAGAGATGGCTCAGCAGTTAAGAGCACTGGCTGCTCTTGCAGAGACCTGGGTTTAGTTCCCAGCACCCACCAAGCTGCTCACAACCATCTGTATGCAACTCTCACTGCAGGGGATCTGACTCTTCTAGCCTCTGTGGGCAGTGGTCACATGTGCACATACACACATGCAAACAAACATTCATATACAACATTTTAAAAGTAAGTAAAAATTAGCTGGGTATGGTGGCACATGCCTTTAGTCCCAGCAATCAGAAGATAGAGGCAGGTGGATCTCTGAGTTTGAGGCCAGCTTGGTCTACAGAGTGAGTTCCAAGACAGCCAGGGCTACACAGAGAAACTCTGTCTGGAAAAACAGAGAGAGAGAGAGAGAGAGAGAGAGAGAGAGAGAGAGAGAGAGAGAACAATGACAAAACCAATCTTGTGTAGGATATCAGTCTCTCATTACTACAAACCTATATAGGAGACAGGCTCACATCTCATTCCCAAACATCTCTGTGTGGAGCTCACTGTACTCAGTTGCTTCACTTAGGTATAATCTGTGCTGCTTAGGGTTTTTAAATTTTGATTTTATTTATGAATTATTATTGTTTTGCTAACTTGACACAAGAATGGTCATTTTTGGGAAGATGGAACTTCAATTGAGAAATTGCCTCTACTAGATTAGCCTGTGGGCTAGTTTGTGGGGCATTTTATTGATTAGCGATTGAGGAAGGAGGGTCCAGCCCACTATGGGCGGAGTCACCCCTGGCTGGTGGTCCTGGGTTCTATATTAAAGCAGGCTGAGCGAACCACAAGGAGCCAGGCAGTGAGCAGCGCTCCCTCATGGCCTCTGCGTCAGCTCCTGCCTCCAGGTTCCTGCCTCAGCTTCCCTCAATAATGAGCTATGATCCAGATGTGTCAGCCGAATAATCCTTTTCTCCCCAAGTTGCTTTGACGATGGTCTTTATCACAGCAACAAAGAAGTAAAGTAAGACGCCCCACAGTCTCAGGAGAGGGCGCCCACGGGATCCTGCAACACCCCCCCCCCTCCGCTACTCATTGAAGTAGTCCCCACAAAGCCTGTCTCAGTTCAAAAGCATCTGCCGGCACTTTCCAACAGCGTCTCAGAGGGGATGACAGGTCAGCAGGGGGACGGATGTGCCCTTCTCTCTGTCACTGCCCTTCAGGAGCCAGGCTTTCAAGGAGGAAGGGAGGAACCTGCAGAGGCCTGGCCCTCAAAGTCCAGGAAGGGAGGAAGGTCTTGCTGGCTGTTTGGTTACTCGACTCCTCCTTTTACGGGAAGTGGAGCCAATGGCCACATGAATTCCGGCTCTGTACTGCTGCTGAAGGCGGGCAGGCGGGCACAAGGATGTCCTTGTTGCCTCTGAATAATCACGCTCCTCCACCATCGATGGGCCAGAGACTGGGCAGCAGGTGGAGATGGAGTATACGGAATCACAGGCTCGTTTCAAAGGGTGTTTTCTTTCTGGGAGTGCATGGAAGAGAACTAAATGTACTTTGCAAATGTTCTAATATTTGCTTTGGCTTTTTATGGGTAAATAGGCTAAAAGAGACTGTCCATTATGTGGCAGTGAAGAGGGTGGCTTTTCTGAAACATTTCATTATCCTTGCTGAATGCAAAGAGGGGAGCTTCACACATAAACGCGTGAACACTCACTTCATGAGGTCACTCCGTATTTTACAGTAATAAAGACGGATTGTGCACTTAATGCACAATTTAAAGTCACTCCAGTGACGGCTCAGTTTTGCAAATGAGTTCAAGTGCCAAGCAACACCGGGGGTCAGGGTTCCTACAGTGTAAATTCTGTAAAATACTGACGTTGTAAAGTAATCGCATATGTGGTTCATTTTACTCAATCATACACTGCACGACTGTTTAATTATAGTCCCTTTAAGTGGTAACAGGCTTAAAGACTTAATTCAGTACCTTTTGGGGGAAGATTAGTAATCTTTTTTTTTCATTTTTAACATCTTGGTTTATTTTATGGATTATATATCATTCTACATGAGTAATTTCAGAAATATCAAATAACACTAATAATGTATATATTCAACATCGGTTATTTTCATTCTTAATTGATTTTTAATTTTCATTTATACATTTTTTTTTTTTTTGGTTTTTCGAGACAGGGTTTCTCTGTGTAGCTTTGCGCCTTTCCTGGAGCTCACTTGGTAGCCCAGGCTGGCCTCGAACTCACAGAGATCCACCTGCCTCTGCCTCCCGAGTGCTGGGATTAAAGGCGTGCGCCACCAACGCCCAGCTCATTTATACATTTTTAAAGACTTAGTAATTTTTTATATTTTATGTATGTTTGCCTCCATGCATGTATATACATCCTGTGCATGCAGTACCCACAGAGGCCAGAAGAGGGCATCAGATCTCCTGGAGATGGAGTTACAGGCAGTTGTGAGCCACCAGATGTGGGTTCTGGGAACTGAACTCAGGTCCTCTGCAAGGGCAGCCAGTACTCTTAATCACTGAGTCGCCTATCCAGCCTCTCCATCACTTACACATTTTAAATAGATGTTCACAGCACTGTAGAATTACAATGAGTGTTGAAACACTGCAATTTCATGTTTCCTTTTAAAGAAAACTGTAAGTGCCCATGCTGCTGTCTCAACTCTGGTATATGGATGCACCAGTTTCCTGTTACTAAGAGATATTTTTTTGCATATTAACAGCGTAAGGTGCCCAACAGTACAGGACACAGACAACACCGGTAAGAAAACCTAAAAAGAAGTTACTCAGAATGTTTGAGTAAGTTTTCTGGAAATTACAGCATTGAATAACACAAGCAAAGTAAGCCATACTGCTCGACAAACACTTGCAACTGAATGTCTTCAGAACCCAGCAGGAGGTGACTGATCCTTCACTTGGCACATTTTCATAATTTCCCAAGGGCACTGAGAAGCTCAGAAGGTCTTGGCTTCACATTACAGCTCTACGGCCGGGCACCGTTTCTCTGAAGCAGAGTTGTAAACCTAGGCTGGGAATACTTAATCTCACTGGATTTTAATGAGGACCAAAAACGAGACGCTATAAAATGCAGGGCACATAATAAACCTTCCAGAAGGTCAATTTCATTCTTCCATTTCCAAATATTGAAGTGAAAGTCCAGATGTAAAGCACATCCGATTTCTGCACAAAAAAGGAAACTATGGAGAAGGTGAGCAACTATGAACTACCCCTCAGACAAGGGTTACTATCTAGAGCATATAAAGAGGCACAAGCATTCAACACTGGACCCTCGAAACTGCCCACCAGTCAATAAGCCAATGAACTCAGTTGACAGTTCACAGGGGAAGGAAATCAAATGGGCACTGAATATTTTTAAAAGTGTTCACCTCACAGCTGGAGTGTTATCTGCCCTTGACACTGGTCTATCACGGGTGGAGGAGGGGGTGATGAAGCCCAACATCTCCCCAAAGAGCTGTAGGCCATTAGTGGCTGCTGGTGGGGAGGGTTCCAGTCCTTGGGGGTGTAGTTGTCCTTGCTGGAGTAAATGACACTCCAATCAAGTTCGTGCATGCCACTCGTAAAAGAAGTGGGACACAGACACGCAGACAGACAGACAGACAGACAGAGTCAGACATGAACCCAGGAAGGGGACTTGTTGGGAGGGAAGGGCTCGGTGAGGATGGGATGGAAGGAAGGATAATGGGGGCTGGAATCAAAATAGATGACATATACATATGAACTTGTGAAAGAATTTTTTTTTAAGTGTTCAACATCTTCAGGTCTTGAGGAAATGCAAATTGAAACTACTCAGAGCTGCCACCGTGCTCCAGTCAGGATGGCTGTCGTCAAGACAGTGAAGGAGGTGAGGATGTGGGAGAGAAGGTTGCTTCCAGGTGTGAGGAATGTAAACTGCTGCATCCCTGTGGAAATCAGTGTGGGGGCCTCTCAAAAACTAAAATCAGCCTGTCATAGAAGGGAGGCGATCCCCGAGGCAGAGGGAGACACATTTTTCTTCAGTGGTATAACCTCTGGTAAGGTGTCCATGCTCCTGTAAACAACTCCCCTCCAACCTGCCACACTTCTGCAACTAGCCCTAATGAAAGTCCTGAGTCTCTTACCCTCTCTCTCCTTCTTTCCTGCTTCCCCTTCCTTCTCTTCCTCTTCCCCCTTCTCTCCTCCCTTTCCTCCTCCTCTCCTTCTCCTTCCCCTTCTCTCTCTCTTCCCCTCTCACCCATCCTCTTCTCCTTCCTCCTCCTCTCCTTCCTTCTCTCTTTCTCTCCCTGTCTCTCTCAGACACACACACACACACACACACACACACACACACACACACACACACGTGTAGAAAGAGGCCAGTTGGGAAGAGGAAAGGGATTAACATGAGTAGGATGGGGAAAAGAGAGGTAAGGGTGGGTAAATGTGATCAAAATACATTATGTACATGAATGAAAAGGTTGTTATGAAACCAATTATTATATAGCATTAATTAAGAACGGGAGGTGGGGGAAAGGAACAGGAAGAGAGGCGGGAAGGGAAACTGTGGTTGGTATGTAAAAATAAATGAAAAAAAATTAATAAAAAAGAAAACATTATGGGTGTGGGTGAGATAGGACCTCTGTTGGTCTTTTCTGTATCGAACACACGGATTGCAAGCCCAGTGCCACTTTGAGATTTTTGGCAGCAATTAACTATGCAGCTCACACACAATTGAGCCTGTATGAAAATGAGTATTCAGAGACGGGTAATGCCTGGAGGGCACTCACCAACCTAAGACAGAGCACCTGTGTGACCTGGGCAGGCATTTCCATGATGGGTAAGGTGACCTGCTGACATCCCATGCAACCCAAGTCAGAAGCTCATTTTTTAATAAAAAGGGGGACCAGTATGGCCCTGGCCCCCGTTTTGGGTAACTGCTGCCTTGCTTGCGCACCTTGACATTGATATCCTCCCTATGCTAATTCCCTGCCAGGTTCCACCCTCCTGAATGCTTAAGGGAAGTTCCTTGTCTGTGCATCCTGCATAAAGGGCGTTAACAACTTAGATGCAAGATTGTAAAACATCAGTAGCAAACTTCTGCCCTCCAGGGTCCCCCCATTGTGCTGTAAGCCTGTATTTAAGACCTCCTCCCCCCCTCAATAAATGACATTCGGCATTTAAAAATTAAAATATATATATATATATATATATATAATTGAATGAATACTGAGAATGTAATCTATGAATACCACAAATGTGATTAATATCATGAGTGTAATTAATGAATATCATGAGTATAATTTAAAAAATAAATTAAAAAAAAGTGAAACTAGAACTACCATATGACCCAGCTGTCATATACCCAAAACGCTCTCTATACCACCTCAGAGACAGGGAGGTCAAAGTAGCTCAGGTGTCCATCAATGGATGAATGGGTAATGGAAACGTGGTCCATATACATAATGGAAGATGTCCATCAATGGATAAATGGGTAATGGAAATGTGGTCCATATACATAATGGAAGATGTCCATCAATGGATGAATGGGTAATGTAAATGCGGTCCATATACGCAATGGAATTTCATTCAGTCATGAAGAAAAATGAAATCATGGAACTTGTAGGAAAATGGATGGAACTGGAAGGTACTATAGTGACCAAGGCAACCCAGGCTTCGACAGACCAATACTGCATGTTCCCTCTCATGTGTGGACCCAGGTTTAAATTTTTATATATATGCATTCATGTGGAAGTGAGTGTGGGTGGAGATTGAGAAACTAGAAAGGGTCTATGGCATGGGGGAAAATGGGCTTTCGGGGACAGGGTGAGGAGGATAACAGAAGGCATTTGGTATGAAAGGGAAGGGGGAACACTGTGGGTGGGAGAATACAGTGTTAATGGGGACCAGGGAGACAGAGTAGGGAGAATCAACCAAAAATACGCATGTATGAAAATGCTATAAAAAGCCTTTATATATAAAAAACTTTATATGCTGATGGACACAATTTAAATGGTCCTGATGAGATTATTGGCTGAAGGGCCAAAGCTGATGGCAGAATTTTATCCACCAGAGCTAATCAAATGCCTTTTAGGGGCAACTGCAGTGGGAGAGCCTTAGCTATTACCTGTCCAAGCACCGACTCTCGGGACCTCTTTGAGAATCCATGGGGGTTAGCGTATGCTCCCACACTTCTGACTCCAGAATATAAGCACAGTGTCAACCACCTGCCAGCTTCCTGATGCTTGATACAGAGGGGGCTGAGCGACACATGCTTGTCCACGCTTAGACTTACGCGGGAGGTATCGAACCCTGACCCCCAAGTTTCCTTTGGGCTGTGACTCACTCCTAAGGCAACAAGAAATGACAATGAGCCTCGTAGCTGGAGCCATCCTGGGACCAAAACCTGTCACCTAGCTAAAGCCAGTTAGTACAGCATCCATCTCACCCCCAGGCTCGTTACCTTCATGACAGCAAATGAAAACCGAACACAACCATTGGCCCAGGAATGCACTAGTGTAAGCGGGTCTGTGGGAACTGCACAGGCCTCACCAGATTCTGCTCTCCTCTTCTCCCTCCCCTCTTTGTTCTTTCTTCAGGATTCTCAGTCTCTCCTGCATCACAGATGCCGCCTCTCCCCACATCACTGTCAGCTCTCTCCTTAGTCCTTGACATCTGATGTCCATTCTGGCCATACCAGTGACGTCTCTCATCTGACGTATCAGCATTGACAAAACCCGGACGCCAAGCAGTGGCCTTTACTGTAGTTGTGTCTGCCGAAGTCTCCAGAGCAAGGGACACTATTTACTATTCATCACGGCTTTCCTGGAAGGTCTTTCCTCTCCAGGGTCTCACGGTGCTGCCCTGTCCCAGTTAGCTTCCAGCACTTTCTCTCATCTCCTGTGTGCATCCTTATGCACAGAGTACAGCGAGACAATTTACCTATGACAATTATGGTCTGGTTCTGATGTTTGGACTCTCACCTGATGCTCTGGCCAAAGCCCTTTTGGGGAGCAATAAGAGATAAAGAGGAAATGTCTTCCTCTCCCCAACAGAGGCTGCTCCAAGCACTAAGTTGGGGGGGGTAGTCCAGTTAGTGAACTAGCAGGGAGAATACAATATCTGAATTATAAACTGAACACCTCTGAAGCCCCCAAATCTGAAAATTGTAAAGTGCTGGCATTTGACACCTCAGGTGGAAAAGTGCTACAAATCTGAATTACTAATGCATAAAATCATTTGCATTTTTTGCATAAAATCGCTTCGAGGCTGTGTGTTGAAAGTGTATATGCTATATATACAAATTTCATACTTGACTTAGGTCCCATCCCGCTACGTGTATGTAAAAATCAGGAATCCGAACCTACTCTGGTTTTAAGTATTTTGTGTGAGGGCGGCATTTCAGTTTTGTTTGTCCATTACTAGACAACACACAGGCAACAGTCTAAAAGCTAAGGTCAGAGAAAACAGGTGCCCACAGCTGGAAGGTGCACACAAGAACAGTGAGTGACTCCTCATCAGCTGTCACGTTTGCGCATGTGTCCAGCGCCCCTCGTGAATCCACCTTCTGCTAGGAAAGTGCTGAGGTCCTCCCCCAGGGGAGGGACGGTTCTGAACACGGGCATCCATTTCTCTTCTAACCCCGTTTGATTGCCACTCACCCAGGTCCATCCTCGTCAGCTGCTGTTTGATTGCAAAATCAAGAAATCACATGCCTGGGGCGTTAAACTAAAAAAAAAAAAGGATGTCTGGAGGGGTGGGGGAGGAGGCTCAGCAGCTAAGATCAGTCGCTGCCTCCCAGAGGCCCTGAGTTTGGCTCCCAGTACCCACATTCTGCAGGTCACAACCATGTGCAACTCCAGTTCTCTCTCTTCTGGAATCCCTGGGCTCCTTCCTGCACAGGCATGGTATTATTGTACACACTCAGACACACAGGCATACACATACAATGATTTTTTTTAAAAAGTCACTTCTTGGGCTTGGGGATTTAGCTCAATGGTAGAGTGCTTGCCTAGCAAGTGCAAGGCCCTGGGTTCAGTCCTCAGCTCTGGAAAAAAAAAAAAAAGGACAAAATAACAAAAAAAGACCAAAAATAAAAATAAAAAAAATAAAAAAGCCACATCTTTAAAAACAAAAATTTGATAACAGAAGAAAGGTGCTTGAAGGTAAAATAGCCAGCCCACAGGTCACACAGCACATTCTCCACATAACACAAAGCAGAGCCCATGAGAGGTGCCATGGTCCCGCTCTGGCGTGCTGCTCCTTAAGTGTTAACAATCATGATGAGGGACAAGAGCCTAGGTGTGCGAGCGAGACAGAGTTTCTCTGTATAACAGCCCTGGCTGTACTGGAACTCACTCTGTAGACCAGGCTGGCCTTGAACTCACAGAGATCCACCTGCCTCTGCCTCCCAAGGGCTGGGATTAAAGGCCTGCGCCACCACGCTCGGCAAGAACATACATTCAACACACGGATGAACAGCCCCTGTAGCCAAGATTTCCCTCACATCCAACTTCCCTTGAGCTCTTAAATCCAATCTACCCCTGTGCTCTTTCTGTACCCAAAATGTCCCTTTATTATGATTAATGCCCCTGATATCCTCAACGGTGCCCTGGACAGCGCATCTTCTTAGGCTTCCCCCACAGTTTCTGGCACGCTTTTCTTTGGTGTGTTTTTCTTGGAAAGGCTTTTCCTCCCTGGAGCTCTGTGATGCTGCCCCATCCTGGTCAGCTTCCAGCACTTTAAATCTGAACCCTTTTATGAACGTAAACTATGATGCTCTCCTTCATTCCTTCGCTCTCCCATTCAGATCTGTGTTGAGTAACCATCTTGTCCTATCTCTAGATTCTCCTACCCCCGATCTAAAACTAACTTACGGCCTTTCCCACTGTTTGCTCCATAAACAGTTTCCCTCTGCTTGATAATCCTAATCTACAGAACATGGTCCAGGCTCCTCTGGTGTGACTCCCGTGACCCACTGCAACGGAACATCCTCCCCACTTCCCACTGCCGTGACCTCCACTCTCTCTACTCCCTCCCTTCGACAGCTTTATCCACGGGTCACTCCTCGGCCCATCTTCTTCATCTAGATGATGAAGTCACGGTGCTTTGATGACACTTACCCAATATTCTCATCTCTGAACTTCTGGATAACTCAGACACGTACCTCTAGCTTTCCCGTGCTGGACTTCTAAGCATAAGGCACTGTCTTCCTACTGGGCCTGAGAGTTTCTTGAGGCTAGAACCTCTATCATATCTGTATACATGCACGGGGTCCTAGGTTTTCTGTTGCTGTGATAAACCCTGACCACAACCAGTCTGTGGAGGGAAGGGTTTATTTGGCTTACAGCTCACAGTCCACCATTAAGGAAAGCCAAGGCAGGAACTCACAGCACACCCCTGCAAGCACGCACAGACGTAGAGGCCACAGAGGAACGTTATTACTGGCGTGCTCAGCAGCCCTTCCTATATAGTCCACCTGCCCAGGGGTAGTACCACCCAAAGTGGGCTGGGCTCTTACGTCAGTTAGCAATCAAGAAAATGCCCACAGGCAGGCCCACACGGCATTCTGGTGGAGGTGATTCTTCAGTTGAGGTTTTCTTGTCCCAAGTGTGTGAGGCTGACAGCCAAGATTAGCCATCACATACAGCTTGTGTATTCCAGGCACTCTGTTGAACTAAGTGGAAATTACTTCAAAAGCTGGTTTGCATTGGGTTCTTCTGTCTCTCGTTCTTCCATCAATATTGATTATCTTAAATAATGTTAGTGGTAATCATCCTCTGTATGGGTCTCCTTGCTTCTGCTTTAGTTCATGTCTAATCATCATCAATTCCAAGCTCCCCAATACCTGTTCTTCAAAGGTCTCCCACTGCACCTTCACGAACACAGCCTCCCGGTGGTCACATGAGGCTGTCACCTAGGCCATTTTGATACTGACAAAGGGAGTAAGCCCCATCCCACGGGCACTGGGGTCTTCCACATCTTAGCCCCCCACCTCTGCAGGCTGACCTCTTTCCTAACATATGCGGACTGTAGGAAACTTGGAGCATTTCTTTTTTCTGGAACTCGTGTGATTCTAAGTTCAGGGACCTTCCTACACCTTTTAGGTCTCTTAAAACCATTTCAACAGTAGATCACTGATGGCAGTGCTGAAGAATCCTGGTCACAGATGTGAAGAAACTGACCAGAAAGGTTCAGGTTCACTCTTCTACATGGAAGAGGCCAGTGTTGCTCTGGGCTGTGGCCAGATCAGGGGCAATGCTCCGTGTCTTATGGTTCTGGGTGACCATCTTACTACTGGTTCACACTTAAAGCATCTTTACAGACAGCGTTGGTACAGAATGGGCCTTCCCAAACTTCCAGTGCATATGCGTGTAGGGAACAGAAGGCTGTAAGAGCCAGTTTATGTCTAGACAATATGGCGCTGATACAGACATCCAGTACAAGTTAGCTGACGCTGGACATGGCCAGGGGTAGCTCTGCGTTAGCACAAAATGTCTGACACCATATGTCTGGGGACCCGAATCAACAGTGACGTCATCTGCTACATAACTATTTTTGGCAGAGTGCCACTTTTGTGTGGCTTCTGTGTGAACACGGCCTTGAGGGCAGCCTGCCTGTGTATGTTTTTCTGTAGCCCATGTGTGCCAGCATGTGCCTGGGTGCTTGCTGGTGAGGACCTTCTTCTGGAATGGAAAAATATGTCTTATCGGTCTACAACTCCTCAAAAACCTCTTTAACCCCCCAGCCTTTCATTAGCCCTCTTCAGAACACAGACCTGGCAGCATCGGCCCCCTGGGGGTTCTTTTTGAGCTGCGAAGTCTGTAGCTCCAGGGCCGCCAGGCGATGTTCCTAACGTGGTCCACGGGCCACAGTTTGTGTCATAAGGTTAAAAATGATCTAGTGAATTCCGTGTGGAAGTTGAGATGTAAGCCCAGGTCTGTCTAACTCCACCTGGTGCTGTGTTTCTACAATGTTGAATGAAACACCTGAATGAAAGAACGAACTGTAGTTAAGCCGGATGATTTGGGATAAGAACTCACCGCAGTGTTAATTCAGAAGAATTTAGAGAATAAGGAAGGAGATACATTCAGCTAGAAAAAAATTTTTCCCCAAGAAAAGGTGGTGATGGGGGATAAAGAGACTAAGAATAAGAAATGAAATGAAAAATCATGTAAAGTAAAACATAAATAGTGACGGGAGCAGGAAGAGCCCAGACCTACCACTCACGAAATGGAAACACCAAGCACATGGACACGTTCACTAAATGTCTCTGACCAACTGAGTCATGGTGACAACCACAACGGACATCGCGGGGCAGAGGGGTGGGGTCCACTCTCCATCTCATCAGAGTCCAGGTAAACAGCCAAGTCTGCCAGCTCCAGAGCCAAGCCAGGGCCGCAGCAGCTCAGGAGGCTGGACCTGAGCACCAGCCTGGGACCGAGAACTGCATCTGTAGTGTTTGTGGCTGCCATACTGCAGACTTGTGAAGCCTGGGGCGTCTCCCCTCGGCCACAAACACGAGGCTCTACAGAAAGTGTGTTCTTTCTGCATGGTCCCCAGACCGTAAAACCCCAAGAGCGTCTGAGACACTCTCAAATACAAAATAGCAGGGCAGTAAGCACTATTTGGCTCAAATACAGGCACCTACTAAAGGGTCTGAAGATACTTTGTCCTGTAGGTCATATACTCCTGAAGTCTGGGTAGCACCACAACACCCGTCCAGCTTCCTCCAATGTCCTGCTACGCATCGTTCTAGGTGGCTCTAAAGCCCCTCTGAGGTGACAAGGCCAGGGTCTCTCCCTTCTGATGTCACATGCTCAGTACATGGTGTTGGATGTTAATATCCTTACGTAATACTGACTTTCTTTGCTTTTTTTTAATAATTTTTTTTTAAATTTACTACTTTTCCATTGGAGCCTAAGTTTCCATGTTTTTATAATGATTGTTGAGGCAATTTTTCTCTTTCAAAATTGTCAATTCATTTCCCCCAACCCCCAAATTTCTGTCCAGTACTGAGGATCAAATCTAGGACATGCCAGGCGAGCATTGTATTTACATCTCTCTTTTTATTAATGGCTATGTTTTACTCTGTAGCTCAGGCTTGCCTCCTGCTTACATCCTCCTGCCTCTGCCTTGCAGGGGCTGGGGTTCCAGATGTGTGCTATGAAGTCTGGCAGGGCTGGAAATAACTGGATGATGAAACCATAAACAAGCTCTAATGCAGAGAGCTGGTCGTCACAGACTACAGCTAATTCAGAGGGAGCTGGTTTTTCAGTGGAGTTCCCTGAAAGTCATCTTTTCTTGGCCTCTAACTTGTTAGGAAAAAACAAAGCAAAACACTGAGGGCCTGCTTATATTCTTCTGGAACTTAATTCAAATCACAGGGCATCTCCTGATGTCTCTAACACCCAGATGGAGATGCCCAGGGCACAAGGTTTTTTGAGATTCATTAGGCTTTTATTTTATGTGTTCAAGCGTTTTGCTTGATGGGTGTGCATGCTCTCTGTCACGCAGTGACTTCGGAGGCCAGAAAACATTGTTGGATCCGCAGGAACTGGTTGTCAGCTGTCACGTGGGTGCTGGGAACCAAACCTAGGTCCTCTTAACCTCTGAGCCATCTCTCCAGACCCTGAGGGTATTAAAACCACACACCGATGGCTTTTCAGGCATAAGGGTGAGCACCCTCGCCTCCCTGCTTCTTCTTATGTTCCTCGTGGCTCCTCCTCCTGACCCTAAGCTGTGACAGACACTAGGGCCTTGCTCACACTGGGCAAGCCCTCTGCCTCTGAATCCATCTCCAGCCCCGGCTTTGCGTACTTTGAAATAAACAGAAAGCACACAACACGTGAAGCAGCGTGTCACATACCTGATCAAACTGGGGGTCTTCTCCACGCTGCAGAGATTTCGTCAGTGGCTTTTCCTACAACAACAACAAATAACATATACAAAAGTAATTATCGAGGATTATAACACTGTAATAGAAATATCATTATTGTTATAATTTTCTTATTCACTTTTCCCTTTATGGCACAAGTGATGCTTGTTTTTAAATAAGTTAAAAGTATTCCTCTGCTAGCCTGGCCTTAACCTTTATTGCTGAATGAAGGAGGGAGGCCCAGTCCTGTGTGGGCGTGTGGGCGGTGCTAGTCACTGGGCAGGTAGGTCTAGGTTAGACAAGACAGGTAGCTGAGCGAGCCATGGGAAACAAGCCAGGAAGCGGTGATGCTCTGTGGCCTCGGCTTCACTTCCTACCGCGGCTTCTCTTGACATTGAACCTGTTCCTTCTCCAAGTCAGTATTGGTCAGTGCTTTTTCCCAACAACAGAAAGCTAACCAGTAGAGGAGTACAAAAAAACACGTAAAAGTTATATGAGTGGGGTATGTGTGTGTGTGTGTGTTTACCCCTGCACACACATATGTGAATGCATGTGTGTCTATAAAATCTGTATTTCGCCAGTATAAATAAATGTCCTAGATAACTTCCTCTACATTTAGCCTATCACACAGACCCATGGTCCCTCACTTCTCCCGTCACAGAGCTGACATACACCCAAGGCTGATGCAAGCCCCATCCCCACTCTGGCTGGCCTTGAACTTGCGACAGCCTTCTTGCCACAGGCTCTTGAGCGCTGGGCATGGCACGTGCCATTATGGTCTCAGTCCACACCCTGAGGCTTCCCCAGGAGACTTAGGAATCAGCTGCCCTCTCTCATCTGGGGACTATCCACTGTCAAATGGTGTGCATCTAAACGAAAGAGAATGCTGTGTTCTCATTGGCTAGTCAGCCTTTCTCTTCAATCTATCCTGTCTGGAACATACAAATCGGGGAGTGGATCTAGAAACGTAGATGAGAAGAAAGAAGGACCGTGAGAGAAACAAGAAGTTTGGCTCATTGCATAGAAAGGGTCCGTTCTCTGATTAAGTTGGAAGGCACTTCCTGCGTCTGCAAAGCTTACAATGACATTTTCTTTGTAAAGCCAGCTAACTGCAAACACGAGCCATGATGATACGCTGTGAAAACAGGCAGGCAATCAGGCCCCCCAGACATCCTTGGAACAAATGTGGGGTGAGAAGCTCGACTTGGAATTTTCTCTATTCATCCGGGACTGAGGGGTCACTTTGTGCCCAAGCTACAGGCTGGGAGGATGGCTGAGCAGCACGTGGTTCCTGCCATGGGGAAAGAGAGTCTGGGAGAAATGTGGTCAGTGATACCCTTTGTGTTATGGATGCTGCTCATCATTCAAACGTCAGCTCCACCATCACTCCCTCAGGGCAGTCTTCTTGAGCTAGCCTCCAATACCAGTTCCATGTCCCTCCTTTCAAACCTGCAAGGCCCCATTATTCCTCCTTTCTCAGCACTTTCCATGGCCCAAGGCCACATTACAGAGTGATGTCCCGCGCACGCACCCTCCTACTTGTCAGGAAGCTCCAGACAGGCAGAAACCTGATCGGTGTCTCCCAGCACTTAAGGGTCCTGGGGAAGGGCAGGGCTTGGTGCCTGTTAGGGGCCTATACTCTCTTCAAATATGAGGCCTTCCTCGTATTTGTGTGTGCATGTGTGAGCTAAAAATTAAATATATATCTATATGTGTATGTATTATTTGCCAAGTGTGGTGGCACACGCCTTTAATCCTAGTGCTTGGGAGGCACAGGCAGGCGGATCTCTGTGAGTTCACAGCCAGTCTGGTCTACATATAAGTTCCAGGCCAGTCGGGGTTACATAGTGAGAGCCTGTCTCAATAAATAAATAGTAAAATTCTATTGTGGAAAACATTGGTAACATTTGCCATTTTAAATGGTCGATTCTGTGCCATTATGGTATTGCCAATCACTTCCTCTGTTAATGTCATGAGCCCTTTTCATGCTGGAAGCTTTTATTTCAACCACCACACACGCCGAGACCCCCCCAATATGCAAGAGAGTAATTCTTAGTATCTACTGCTTAAAGCTGTACACGACGACGGAGTTGGTGCTATGGCTTCTGTGATAGTTTTCTGTGTCTCTGTACTATAGTTACATGAACATTTATTCTATATAAGTTCAGAAACTGGGAATGCATCAATACACGAGACCCAAGATCAACCCAAAGCAAAGGCTGTCGTATGTCAGGAGTCTACACCCACAGTGTGATTCCCTTCTCTTACTGGGTTCTGTTGCTGGGAGTAGGGGTGTGTGTGTGT
>CABHPR010128333.1:0-13778 GCA_902168415.1 Peromyscus melanophrys | reverse complement strand
TAGAGAGAGAGAGAGAGAGAGAGAGAGAGAGAGAGAGAGAGAGATTAATAAATCTTTAGAAAAAATCATGGATTCACAAATAGAATCATGATAGGATATTTCTCCTAGGAACTTTTTTTGAGTCCATGATAAATTCTATGCTTAAGACACCACATATATCATACCACTTTATATTGAAAATAAAACAGGAAACAAATTGTTCCAGTTCCATTTTACAGTAAGAAGAATGTGTATTTATGAGGACCAAGCAACTTGTCCGTGTTTGCTTGGTCTGAGAATGGCAGAGGCAGCTGTAAAATCAAGGCAATCTGATTCCAAAGTCCTATGTTCTTCCCACTACTTCACAAAATCTAAGAGTAACCTGTCTTAAGAAGGAGAAAACAACACATACCTAGAAAAACTAATGACTTTTCCGAACTGCATAGCTAGCTTTCTTACAGAGCCCATGGAATGATGCTGCCCACCGTGAACTGGGACTCTCTATGTCAGTTAACAACCACACAATCCCTCACAGACAAACCTGAGCTGGGAAATCCCTCAATCAGAATTCCTTTCTCAAGCGACTCCAAGCTTTGTCAAACTGACAGTGAAAGCTAACCAAGACAGAGGGCAAAGGATGAACTTAGCTCTAGAACACCCTGCTATTTGTCTCCCCATATCCATTCTTTCTATTCTCTCTAAGAGAAGCTTAAGTCCTAATAATTTTACAATGATCTGAACGTTCTTAAAATTGATGTTTTTTTTCTGGATATGAGATATAGTACAGTGTGCCAAAGCTGATGTGATATAAGCACCACTTTTCTCCTTTATCTTTCTTTTTTCTGGAAATGCCGATACAGTGACTGGAATAACATCAGACACAGTGTATTCATGAAGACCAAACTGCATACTAGAAATGAGTGTTAAGGTAGAAAAAGAAACTAACTCAGAAGATTAAAAAATATATATTGCCATCTGTTTTCATATTGCTTGTAGAAAGAATGGTCCATTCAACAGGGTTCTGTAGAAGAACAGAACTGATAGAGTATATTGTAAAAGGAGACTCACTAGCAGCCAGGCGGTGGTGGCACACACCTTTAATCCCAGCACTGGGAGGCAGAGGCAGGCGGATCTCTGTGAGTTCAAGGCCAGCCTGGGCTACAGAGTGAGTTCCAGGACAGGCTCCAAAGCTACACAGAGAAACCCTGTCTCAGGGGGAAAAAAGACTCACTAGCATGAGTCACATGGTAGGGTCCAGGTAGTCTAACCAGCCATCCCCATGCTAAAGAGCCTGAGAACCAGTAGCTCCCAGTCCAGGAGGCTAGATGCCTTAGCAGTGCCAATCTGGGGGTGAAAGTCTGGAATATTCCTAGAGAATAAACTGGAGGCTGAAATCAGCAGCAGTTTGAGAAGAAGCAACAGACACAGCATCAAAAGGTAAGGGTAGACCAGACTGCTACTTCCTCAATCTCTTTATCTGGGCCTCCCCTTAGCAGGTGTTACCCACTAGAGTCTTCTCCCCTCAGTTAGTCAATGGAAATTCTTCACAGACCTGCCTGGAGGCATGCTTCTTAGTTTATTCCAGATCCCATCAAGTAGACAAAATTAAACATCACAAATATTGTCTTATATTTTGTAAATGATTATATGAAAACCTAAAGAACAACACTAACAAAAATCATATGAAATTCAAATTTTTTGTCTATAAATAAAGTTTTAATGGCATACGGACAGGCTCACTTATTTGCATATGATATGCAGCTACTTTTGCACTGCAAACGGAGGTCAAGTTGCTGTAACGGTCTGTACGGCCCACGGAAACCCAAAGCATTTGCTCTTTGACTTGTCAATGTCAATTATTCCCGGCTACTCAACTCCAGACTTTCTGTTAGGTGAGGGAAATAAAGACTTTGATTGTATCTAATACACCATGCTTCAGATTTTAGGTTGTCGTGGCTGAAGGTGAATGGTGCACAAGCCATGCGAGGCGTTATAAGCTGGGAGAACCGCAGATGGATGAGGAGGACACACGGCTTGGAAGGCGTCCTATCAATGGAATGGCAGAGCTCTTTATCTAGTTCCTGTAACTTCCCAGGACTTAAAGGTTTTGTTGGAACAGGCTGTGGCTACAAAAGTGAGAGGAGAGAAAAGTGGAGAATTTCCAAGACTCATTGTTAGTATTCTAACCTGCCCCTTGGGGACCACCCAGCCTCCTGATGTCATCTTATGTAAAGTCCCCTTTATGAAAAAAACTCCTCCCTCTTCGCTCTCTCTCTCCCCCCTCTCTCCAGAGGTAAAGTACCTCCCTCTTTCTTCCCCCCTCCTCTCCCTTTAATAATAAAACTTTCCACTCGGATGTCAAGTCTACCTCGCAAATTTCCACAGCACCACACTGCGGTCCAGGTACCCACATGGCGTTTCTCACATGCTGCAGGGCACCTTGGTCCAAACCCACCAAGCCTCTGGTGAGCTGTTTCACACTAACATTGGTGCTTTGTGATTCAGATAGGCCCTCCTGGCAGCCCCTCGAATGCTAGGGTCCTGGACCCAGTCTACCCACAACAGGCTCCGGCTCATTGGATCGCTCACCACCCCATCCACCAGTGGCAATTGCATAAGTTTCAATTGGGTTGTCACACCCCCTCTGGAATTGTCCACAGTTCCTTTAGGCCTTTCTGGCGTTTGCGACACCATCCCTGACCTTTTTCTGTGGATGAGATCCTTCCCGGAGCTTGGTTTTCTTTCTCACTGGCCTCCTCGAAGATCCTGGTACTGGGTGCCAGCCAGGCTAAGCCTGATCCCCGTTGAATTTGACGATGGCCCTCTTAATGGCTTGGTCCTCATTCATCCTCCTTTTAGCCCTGGGGACGCCCATGGCTACAAGCTGTAGTGACACCGTCCCCCCTCTCATCCATGGGAACTGTACTGTATTTTCACATTTATGGCTAAGGTGAGTTATCAGGGCCTGCCCCCCAACCCCCGCTCCGAAGCAGTCTTTCACTCTTTCCCTTTCCTCCTCCCTCAGACCTCGTCCACTAATTCTGCTGTGTGTGGCGTGTTTGCTTGGTGGCACACCTTGGCAGGGCCCGCCAACGGTACCCACTTACTTGCTCCACCCACAGCAGATCTGCTCCCTCCTGCCTGTAACAAGTCTGCTTTCTGGGTCACTGGCACCTTTGTCTTCCATTCAATACCACCACTCATCTCCAGTGGAGCTACCTGCCTCTGACCATCCCCCTGGATGGGAGACTGGCCTCAGTATGTCTTGGGCCAGACAATTAGGGGCTGGCATCCATCTTGGCTGGTGACCTCATCATGATGTAGATGGTCATGTGGCTGGCAGCCATCTTTTACTATGGTTTACTAAGGTTAAAAATACATTTAGCCCCAATGACTCCTCTGTTGGTTTTATCTCCTTCTAGAGTAAGGAATCAACAAGCCTCAAATATTGGGATTGGGCTTGGTTTTGCCTTATACAGATTGTGGTGATGCCATGTTTTCTCCCTCTTGAAATAAAAGAGGGTACTTTATTTTTGATATTTCAGAAAGGCATTTTAGAGATTTTAAACTTTTTTAAGAACAGTTTTTTAAATATTCAAATTTATAAGGCTATGGGACAGTTTAAGTTTATAAAATGTTCTTAAAATAAAGAACTAAAAATTAGGGTCACAGGGATAAGCTTTACGCAGTCCCTTGTGTATGTTTTTAGGGTTGAGCTTAAAACAAGTAACTAGAAACAAAGTTTGTCTGTTCAGATATACCTGGACAGTCCTCAAATACTTAAGAGATCTGCAGAATATGGCATTTAAAATATTGATTAAAAAGCTTATTGTATCAGACAAACTCCCAGATCCTAGCAGTGACCCAAAGTCTCCAAAGAAGATTCCACTGTGCCACGCCACTATCCACCGGACCTTGGTTCAAACCCACCAAAGCCTCTCGTGAGCCATTTCACAACATTGACATTCATTCCTGCTGAACTCAGAAGCCACCTGGATGTGTGGGACAAAGCAAGAGGTGTCCTGTGATAATGCCTCTGCATATCGACTATCTATTGCTGCAGTGCAAATCTCTCATCACACATCTGTCAATCAAAAGACAAGGCCTGGTTTCTCTGGGTCCTCTGCTGTAGTCCTTGCACAAGCTAAAGTCAAGGTGAGAGTGGGCTGTAGCACTTCTCAGGGCTCAGCAGAAAAGAGAGTTGCTTCAAGCTCACTTAGGGCACCTTGTTTAGCAGGCTATGGGGTGGTGGCACCTCTTGTCTTCCCTGACTATTTGCTGGTTGTTGCTGTTAGTCATTGAAAAGAGGGCCGCTCTATGTAGCAGCCAGTCTGAGAGCAGGCAAGTGAGGAGGGACATGAGCCAGCCAGAAATCCCAGTCTCTAAATCATCCCCCAGTAGTGGCATCTACTGGATTCTGTTCATAAGAAGCAAGTCCCTAGGTCCAGCCCACATTGGAGGTGAGAGAATTAAGCCAAGATGTGGATACCAGGAGGTGGCAGCCTGTCACAGCTGCCTACTACACTCAAAGTGATGCAGACATTCAAGGATTAAACCCACTTAGTGTATCTCTGCTGCTGGTCTTGGGATATGCTGTAGAAAACAAAGGAAGTGGACCTAAGGCCATGGTGGGGATTGACTGGAATGCTCTCCCTAACTCTTGAGGACACATACCTAGCCCACTTTACCCTCTCCATGCCCACCTTCAGAATTACTTATCTTAGCAACAAGAGAACCAGTCCGGCCCTGTCTCTTGTATATACATCCTTTTGAAAAGATCTTCCCCCCTCCCATGTGTCTCATACAAGTACCTTTTATTTTAAAATCCTGTGTTGATTTGCCTAATCTGAGTTCAGATCTGAAGCTTGTCTTTCTCCTGACTACCTCCCCAAATTCCTTCCACTTTATCTTCTTGACCTGCTGTCCTTCCTTCCAGCTCCCTTAAATTTCTCTTTAGCTTCCTCCTCCAAAAGGGGGCTCCCTTACTTCACATTCCCTTTCTCCCAATAGGAAACATTTTCAGAAACAAGCCATAGCCCAGGCCTGAGACTGTTCAAATGGCTACTTCTAACCAAAAGGGCTTCAAGACGGTGCTCCAGTAATGGAGGGTCTCTAGTGAGGCTCTGAAATGGGCTTTGCCGATCCAATCTTGGCTGGCAGCAGCCCTCATTTGAATGCCCCCTGCCTCTCCTGCTAAGCAGACACTTGAACTTCCCCTATGCTGAGATGAACCAAAGAGTTAATCAAACCCCTGAAAGGAATGCCAGGGAGCTAGGAGCATGGCATTCTGCACTGCCTGCCTATTTTGCAAATTTAAGAATAGGGAGCTTCCAAGGAGCTGATCCTTGAGGGTCCTTTAAATGCTAGAATACTAAACGGGCTGGAGATTTTCTGTCATTAGAGCAGCTGAGAAGAGAACCTGAGAAGGAATTTTAAAATACTGTATATTCACCTTAGGGACAGAGCCATTTCTGATTTTAAAGCAAAATAAATCAACATGTTTAAAGGAAAATACGTTTATATTAACACCTCATAGTTCTCTTTAGTTTGCAGAGCTTTAGTTTGTCTTTTTAAAAAAGTGTTGAGTACAACACAATGGAAAAATCTCTGCATTCTCACCACCCAGAAACAGGTCACAAGGGCAGCCACCAGCAAAAATGATAGTCAGACACTACGTGCATGCATGAAGCGTAGATACCACAGCCACTGATAAAAGAGAAATGCGGAGAAAAAAATTGAGGCCTGGTAGAATAAAGGTTTTCAAGATAATGGTAATATAGAGGAACTCACTACAAAATGTCTAGGAGAAATATCTGAGGAGGGCAGGATGCTCCCCTCACCCTGAGAAAGGAAAGACAGAATTTTCTCACACCCTTCTTTAGCTACGGGTCAAACCAAGGAAAGAGGCTTTTTAAATGTGATACTGAAGGGGGTCTTTTATTAAAACAGAAATCCTACAAGAGCTAGAGATGACTCGGAGGTTAATGGACTTGCCACAAGGAGCCTGAGGACCTAACTGCAAATCTTCTCCCCCTCCACCACTGCCCGGAGTCTCTGCCCAGTGCAGGTGATGATAACTGGTTCTCAGGCTTAAGCAAGCAAACTCCACCTCAACAGCCTTGCCTTCTCTCATTTGAGTGATCATTTGCACACAAGCAGCCTGAGAGATATCTCCATGTAAAGAACCTCTGAGTAAGACCTTAGGTGAAGAATATTGTCACCCTCATTGTTGTAACCTTGTCCTTGTCTGCATTTTCCCAAAATGAGACAGGTCCCCAAAGAAAACTAAACTCAGCTCACCTCCATGAGCTCAAGTTCCGACTCCTTTGTGTGAAACTCCTGGCTCAGATTCCTCCTCCACCAGCCTCCAAACAACTAAGCCCTAGTATGACAATCCTTTCCATTACATGGTACACACACTTTACTTGATGGCCCTTGTTTAAGCATACCCCATCAGTGTCCTGGTCTTGCAGGCTTATTTTCCCCTGTATTAGAGACCCCATCAGTTTTCATCTAGGGCCATCATTCTACTCAATGCTTGGGAAAGGGCTTTGCAAATGAAAGTCTTCCAATGACTGACACTTACTGAATTTAGAACCTTTGCAAATTCTTGGGCCTTCTTTTGTTTTAACAAGATCTAAACTCACTGCAGTGGATCAAAATAATTGCAATATGCACTGGATTGGGGCACATGCTGATGCAGTGTTTTCATTAAGAAAAACTTAATAAGGATATAAAAGATAAGATGGTGACTCTCAGAACCTTCAGAGAATATATGTTAATGCTGTTCACCTAAAGGTTATTTCAAGTCAGATAGCCAACTCAAAGACACAGGTTCCTGCCATCTGTGGCTCCTTCTTAAAAAGGAAGTGAAGAAGCAGAGCTAATTTTAGAATTAATTACCTGGCTTCTGTCACACTTATCAAGTTTCATATATGTGTGTGTATGTGTATGTACACTATGAAGATTTCCTGAAAATAACACCCCCTACCCCAAATGCCTAGATTGATCTCTGTAAAATGTGCAAAATGCACAAACATCATACATTGAAAGGTACAGGAAAGCTTCTGAGAGCCCCAGCTCTCAAACATGAGAGTCTGCTAACAAGGACAGTGGCAACAATAGCAATCCCCACTAACTGTGTCTACCCTTTTCACAGAGCACTGTGCATCCACTACATCCCATCTGGAAGTGTTCATGAGCCAGTAAACAGCTATTTGCCTGCAATAACCACTCAACTAAACAAATATCAGGAAACTGATGCTATAGCCTTCAAAGGAGAAGGAGGCGCGTGTCCTGGTCCCACATGCATGACCCCTTATGCAACAGTTAAGGACAAAAGAGAAAATGATGGTTGAGAAAGAGAAAGGGTCTTTGGGGGTGCATAGATTTGTCATGCCCTCAGACTCATAAATTCTTACATAGTTCACTATTTAACTGTAAAAATGAGGGGATTATTTTACCCATTTTCAGTGTATGTATGTGTGTGTGTGCACACACATACATAACTCAAATCTGGTAGAAAAGGTGATGGCAAATTTGGGGTTAATGTAGATCTTGATTTATTTTGACCTACTGTCAGGCTCTAGCAAAATGATCCAACCCTTTTGACAGAAATAAGATGTCAAGATGCAAAGAACATCACATCCCATCAACAGGCTGCTGTTTGTCTCCCAGGAACAGCATAGGGCATCTTAACAGCAAGCACCATCTGAGCCCTTCATGAGACTGACATCTTCCAAGCTCCTTGTCCCATCCATAGAAGTGGAAATAGCAAGTCATACAGAATTTGAGTTCTCCCCAGAGTTTAGTAAAACATCATTGCTGCCTTTGGATAATTCACAGAGGAAAAAGTTGTAGAATTAAAAATAATAATGTGGCAATTTTTTAAATGAGTAATGAATGGGCAAGTAAATGTGGCTCCAATAGACCCCTCTCCTTTTAGCAGCAGTCGGTTATATACCAACTCTCCATTTTCTGCTTTTTGTGTTTCTTAACACAGGTATTTTTCATCTGCTAGTGACTAAAATGTTTACCATCCCCAAGTAATCTTGATCCATTACTCTTGTTATCCCAGGTCACAGAACATTCTAGTTGAGTTGAAAATTATTAGGATGGATATTTTTATGTCTGTACTATTTAGAAAACATGCATGCATATGTTTCCCCATTCTTAACCCTTATTATTCACCATCTTATACTACCAGTACCTCTTTGTCCCTCTATTAGCCTCAATAAATTACAGTTGATTATAGTTCAGTCCCTTCTATACTGGGTTAAGTGCAGTAAAATGAGCAGAAAAATAGCAAACAAGGCCTTGGGGTGACATCAACATCCTGTAATAGCTTACTTTACCTCTGATACTTTCACAGATGATTCCATCTGAAATTCTTCAATTTGGGATAATGATGCTGAAAGTGTATAATGTGAGAATTTGGGGGTCAAAGTCGCAGGTGATGGTGATGGTGGTGGCAGAAAGGCTGTGGGTGGATAAAATGCAGCTCAGTGTAAAAGGCTGCTAAGGGCTAACCATACAAGAGCTCAAATAAGTCTTGATTCTGTGGTCCCATCTGTAATATTAATAGGTTTTGATGCTTATTTTTAGAATAATAGAAGGAAAAATCTCTGACAGGGAATTTAGAAATAATAATGATAATAATAATAATAATAATAATAATAATAATAATAATAATAAAACAGGTTCTGGACTAAGAAAATCATTATAGGCCTGGGGATCCAGGGTTTAATTCTTATCATCACAAAAATAAATACAGAGAAAGTGTGTGTGTGTGTGTGTGTGTGTGTGTGTGTGTGTGTGTGTGTGTGTATAAGGGACATCTATCTGAAGCTTTACATTCACTGGATTCATTAGCATTGTATAAAATGGGCAATGAGGACATCTGGATGTAACTCCATCTGTACCTAACCATAAGGACTACTACTACAGAGCATGAGATGTTCAACACTTTTTTGAAACTCCATTCACCTCCAAGCTTTTGTTTCTTGAGGAGCTTTAGATAGAGGGGTGATGACCACAGTGAAAAGCTCCCTCTGGGATGGGAAGAGTAACCTGAAATTTAGGAGGGACCTGAGATGTACACCAAGAGCAACAGGAGCTTGGTCTGTCATCTCCCAACACGTTGCATACACCAAGTATGATCCCCACTGGTTCCAAACCCTTACTCCTTCGGACTCTCTCTAGTCTCCAGTTTCACATAGATACTTGAATTAATTCTGCCACACTACTCGGTATGCTGTAAGTTATTATGCAAACATCCTTCTCCACACCTTGGAACCACTCCCTTCTTAAAGCTTTACCTAACCCCACCCTTATCTAAGCAACCCTTCTGAGCATCTGCTGTGCACTTCACCCCAAACACCAGTGCCCTGCACTACAAAGCACAGCAACACACTGATGGCATTCTCCATTGTGTCAGGCAAAAAACATTCTTCTCTAGGTCCCAAAATAGGTTCCTTGGGGGCCGTATTGCTTTTCGCTCTTTTTTCTTTATGCCTATCTCTCATGCTTTAACCATCTAGCTGAGACTGAGACACCCTCGAGAGTCTCAATGTCCTCCCCACTCCTGTACTTTCAGGGAGGTGAACTCGATCCCCTTATAAAGCCCATATGTCTTGCCTCTGTCCCTGGTCCCTTCCTTATACCTTCTCTTGGACTTTATTTCTTCATTCCTCTTCTCTCCTGACAAATTTCTGCCTCCTGACACCTTGCAAATATCCCTTGGCTTAAACCAAAAGCCCAAAGGGAAAAATGTGAAACAAGACACCTCTCTTCCCCCACCCAACTGTGCCTAAATGGCTCCTTTTAATATGTCCTCCAGATTAGACACAAATCTTCACATATCCTCTCCCATCCCATTAATGGTTTTCCTTTCTGCAGAAATAATTAAACACTAGTAAAAAAAAAATCCTTAAGTCAGATCATTAGGATATTATTTTACTACATTACTTACTGAACTCTTACTGCTTTCTTAAATGTACTAAAAAATATGCAGCAGCAAAATAAGACATTAGTGAAAAGTCAAAGGAACACATACAAACTGAACATACCTACGTACTAGCACAAAGACTAAGAACAGAACATTACCAAACTTCCAGATTCCATTGTTCCTCCCTACTCCCTGGAGTACCCCACCTCACCATTCACTAACTGCCACCCTGACTTCTGAAACCACCACTTGACATTGCCATTTAGAAGTCTCTAAAATAGAAATGTACAGAATGTACCTTTTTGTGTTTCCCTGCTTTTATCAGATGTTGGACCTGTTGATTCATGATGCCTATATGTGTAGTTCACTCATTCTTGCTCCTGTTTTCTATTACCTGTATATGCTATGATTTATTTATTTTCTGTTGATAAACATTTGGGCAACTTCCCACCCAGTGGTATTTTATATAGTGGTACTACAAATATCTCACTATGTGAGAGTGTGATCTTTCAATAAGCATGTGTGTGTGTGTGTGTGTGTGTGTGTGTGTGTGTGTGTGTGTGTGTGTGTGTGTTTCTGCTGGGTTTATCATGGAGGTGGAATCTGAGGACAGCTTCACTACTAAAGACACTAGCAGCTTCCGCTCACACTGGCAGGGTATGAGAGCTCTGACTGCTGTATCCTCACCAGCACTTGGTGTTTTTCTGATCTTCTCACTTTGCTATTGTAGTGAGTGTACATTAATACTTTTTAATTCAGTGTATCCAGTAGCCCCAACCCCTCCAGATGTCCCACTGGAGACTCCCTCCTTTATACCACAAACTCATTCCCCACTGCAGTACCTGCTGGTCTTCAGCATCTCTTTTCATGTACCTTTCCCCTCTAACCCTCCCAGCCTGTGAAACTTTTCTTCTTTTCCTTTACAAACTCTCATCCATGCCCCCATTGTCTGCTATAGCTTCAATGGGTGTGTGTGTGTGTGTGTGTGTGTGTGTGTGTGTGTGTGTATGTGTGTGTGCACGCACACACACACAAACATGTTAAGTCTTAATTCCTTTAAGACAATGTAATTACAACAGTCTTCCACCATTTTATTCACTTGCTCACCCAACTGTTCCTTGATTCTTTAATAAATTTGTGACTGTGTAGGGCATCAAGCACCTTGACAAGAAGCAGAGAGGAACTCTTTTTAAGAAACAATCCTGGTGGGTTAGTTCTGGTGCCTACCTAAAATTCCAGCACTTGGGAGGTGGAGGCAGTGGGATCAGATACTGAAGGTCATTTTTGGTTACATAGAAAGTTCTGAAGCCAGGCACTGGACTAAATGAGACCCTATTCTCAAAGAATGAATGAATGAACAAATGAACTAAAAAAACAAAAGAAAGAGAGAGGGAAGGAGAAAAAACCCTTGCCTCAAACAGCTTACTGTCTCCACACCAAACAACAACAAATCAATCACAGTGCTTAAATATACCCTAATAGAGATTTGCAGTGATACAGAGTCAGCTTTAGGGACAGAGGAAGCATGGGACAAAACAAGGGCAGTAAGCAATGTAAGTACTCTATATACCCCAAGATACTAAGTATATAAGGTGAGCCTGAGGGAATTATCAAAGAGGGAAGACTGTTTTTTTGTTTTGTTTTTGTTTTTGTTTTTTGAGACAGGGTTTCTCTGCGTAGCTTTGTGCCTTTCCTGGAACTCACTTGGTAGCCCAGGCTGGCCTCGAACTCACAGAGATCCGCCTGGCTCTACCTCCCGAGTGCTGGGATTAAAGGCGTGGGCCACCGCTGCCCGGCTGAGGGAAGACTGTTTGACCAGGAGGAACACACATATGAAAAAGTGTAGTATAAAACAGTAACATTGTTTAGAAATGTTAAAGATGGCTGCCAGAGAGAATGGAATCCTTAAGGAGGCTGAAAACACCCTGAAGGGCTTCTATACTTTGCCAGGAAGTAGCTGAATTCATAAGTCAAGGAATCTACAGATATACTGGGATAATACTGTTTAATTCACTGAAAAGACCATATTTTAGTTCTAAAGCTAAGGCAGCCATATGTCCTGGATTTTCCAGAACTCTGCTGATTTAAAATATTTTGTCTTAGCAGGCCATGTGTCAGAACACAGCCCATTTAGGGTCAGGAAAATTGTGTTACCATAACCTCATCTCATCCTACATGCCATATTGTCTTTTTCAAATAAATGGTGACCTTGTTTCTGGTGGGCATCCTACACAGAAAACCATCTTGGTTTGTGAGCTTGTGATATATGCTTATGAATATTCAAATGCACAACTCCAATTAAAATAAGAGCTGAAAGTCTGTGCTACAGGCAAGAAAAATACTCTTTTTATAGCTACATTTGCTTTACTAACAACAGGTTGTAGCCTGAAGGCTTGAGGGGAAAAACAATATTTTGTTCTTACCTTGTTATACTAACTCTAATGAAGTACATTTGAATTTGTTTTGCATTTCCTAAAGTGCCGTGAATGTGGCTAATATAACAGTAGAAGCTGTAACTACTTTGGCCAGTTCAGGGGTTTTGTATGGCTCAGTCTCTACAGGGAGGCAAATGCCAGAAAGCCCAGGCCAATTAAGAGGAATTTAAGGGGCATCCCAAACTTGGTTTACTCAAGAACAATCAGCAAGTCCAGTCCACAACCCACAGAAGCAACATCATTGGTGGTGGTGGTGGTACTGGTACTAGAGACTGAGAATAACACATACTAGGCAAGCACTCCAATGCTGAGCTAAATCCCTGTACTGGCTAATTTTATGTCAATTTGACACAAACTAGAGTCATTAGAGAGGAGGGAGTCTCGTTTTGAGAAAATGCCTCCATAAGACCAGGCTGTAGGCAAGCCTGTAGGGCATTTTCTTAATCAGCGATTAATGGGGAAGGGCCCAGCCTATTATGGGTAATGCCATCACTGGGGTGGTTGTCCTGGGTTCTATTAAAAAAAAAAAAAAAAGCAGGCTGAACAAGCCAGTAAATAGCACTACACCACAGCTTCTGCATCAGCTCATGCCTTCAGGCTCCCGCCCTGTGTGAGTTCCTGCCCACACTGCTTTGGATGACAAACTGTTGTCTGGAACTGTGAGTGAAATAAACTCTTTCCTCTCCAAGTTGTTTTTGGTCATGGTTTTTCATTGCAGCCAGAGAAATCCTAATGAAGACAAGCCACCATCTCATTTTTCTTTTTATTTTGAGACAAGTCTAACCTTGTCTCAGCTAACCTTTGACCTACTCTGCAACTCAGGCAGACGTTGAACTTCCAACCCTCCTGAGTCAGTCTCCAGAGTAGAATAGCTGGGATTACAGGCACAAAACACCAGACCAACTGCAGTAACTCTGAAAATCTCTACCTCTGTACTTTGCACATCACACTGCTACAAGGGGGCTCTTTGTCAGTCCCTTCCCTCCACCCCGCCCTAGCTCTTCATTCTCGAGATAACTACATGGCTTAGCTTTGTCTATTAGTGTCTCTACCGTTTCATGAATTCTGGACCACAGCAAGAACTCAGAGTTGAATTATGTAAGTAAGATCCTTTTCTACTTTGGCGCTAGCATTTTTCTACTCATTCTCCTAGGATAGAACTCGTGTGTTCCAGTTGCTACCTATGCTCCAGATGACCCTACACCCATGAACATACAGGCAGGACTAAGTAAATTCAGTGGGTTAAAAAAAAGCACATGACATTGGCGAGACAAGTAGTTGGGAGACAGAGAAGGATCAAAACACATTATATATATATATATATAATATATATATATATATTGCTTGGAATACACACACACACACACACACATATATATATATATATTCCAAACAATAAACACACACACACACACACA
>CABHPR010128332.1:0-14196 GCA_902168415.1 Peromyscus melanophrys | reverse complement strand
CATCCAAGGTTAATTTTATTAACACAGTCTTAGAGTTACACAGTGTGATCAGATATATCAAAACACAGACACTTTGATACATGAGGGTTTTTTGTTGTTGTTTTGCCACTGATAGAACTGTGACAAATTATCAATCCCTATCTTAACAGAAAACATACAGCACACCAAAATCCAGGTAAGCCATACTTACAAAGGGTGGGCAGAATTGAGGAATCACAAAAACTATTCCAGTAAGTAGAGGAGCAGCAAAATGTCACCATTAGAGGCAGAAGATACAGAATCGGAACTGTCAGACCCACGGAACAGAGGCTGAGAAGCCTGACTCAGAGGAACCTTTGGCTGGAAGGAGTCTGTGGCTCAAACTCACAGAGAGGAAGCCAAGCAAACACTTTGACTCTTTCACCAAAGCTTCTTGACCCGATACAACAAGAACCAGAGAGCAAGAGAAGAGCCCATGCAAAAGCCTTCAAGCAGGAGCAAGGCAATCAGCAAATGATAGCATTGGGTACAGGCTACTTCAGAGACATACAGAAAAAATTATCACTGTGTATGGGCGTGTGCATGTAGCGGTCAGAGGACAACTCTGAGGAGCTGGTTCTTACCTTCTACTTTTATGTGGATTCCAGGGATCAAACTCAGGTTGTTAGGCTTGCCTGGCAAGCAGTGTACCCACTGAGCCATCCTGTCAGCCTCATACTGCTTGTTTTATTCACAAATATTCCACTGTCTATTAACAATGTGAAGGTTAATTAATCAAGACTACTCAACTTATGTGGCTTAATTTCCTGTTTTTAAACTGTGGGTCATGCTTTTTGCCTGCTTGTTCTCACCTTGCTAGCAAGTCCATTCCCTCACTGGCATTAGAGCCGACTTCTTTGGGCTTCCAGGGTATACCAAAGATCAGCTGAGACCTCCAGCCTCATGGACTGAGCAATCTACTGGATTTTTGAACTTTTCATTCATAGCCAGCCATTGTTGGATTACCTGGACTATAGCCTGGAAACCATTCTATATAAATCCTCTTTATATGTGTGTGTGTGTGTGTGTGTGTGTATTCATTCTATATGTTTTGCTACTCTAGAGAACGCTAATACAATGGCCTTCAGGAGTTCTGCAATGGCATCCTGAGAGCAGTGGAATCACAGATGTTAGAGGACAGTCATCTTCTAATACCAATACTTAGCAAGGCCAATGATATCCAAGTTAAGTTTTGCACACACAAGGCAGTAAGACCGATTTGATTTTTTTACTGTGTGGTGCTGTGGAATAATTCTCTTGTACACTATAAAGATTTGTCACTTGAACTGGTTTAATAAAACACAGATTGGCTCAGGCAGGAAGTATAGGCAGGGTGACCAAACTAAAAATGCTGGGAAAAGGAAGGACAGAGTCAGGAGTCACCAGCCAGACGCAGAGGAAGATGAAAATGTCGTACTGAGAAAAGGTACCAAGCCATGTGGCTAAACATAGATCAGAATTATGGGTTAATTTAAGTGTAAAAGATTGTTAGTAACAAGCCTAAGCTACTGGCCAAACATTTATAATTAATATGTCTATGCATGGTAATTTGAGAAGCAGCTGCTGGTGATTTGGGTGTTGCTGGCAGGACAGTAACTAACTTCTGCTTACATATGGCACTCCAATGTGCCACTCGTACATCCACATAAAGTCTGAGAAAGCTTTTTTTTTTTTTTTTAAAAAAAAAAAGGATTCTACACACACACACACACACACACACAAAAATGGAGCCCAAAACAGCTTCCTAGTTTTGTCTCTCATACGGGCCTTGGTACAGAGATGCTGTGGCATGTGGGCTTGAGTTACAGCATGATGGGTTACCACAGGCTCACACGAGCTGCAGTACCAGCATGTGCTGCATGGTAGATTTAGGGTTTCTGCTCATACAAACAAAAAAGGGTCAGAAATATACAATAAAAACAGGTTCAGACAAAAAGACCTCTAAACAGGTTACAGTATGCTTAAAAAATGTGCGTAGGCTTAAAAATAAGAAGAGGAAGAATACATACAGCCTTAGATTAAAAATATATTTAAGCCAGGCGTTGGTGGCGCACGCCTTTAATCCCAGCACTCGGGAGGCAGAGGCAGGTGGATCTCTGTGAGTTCGAGGCCAGCCTGGGCTACCAAGTGAGTTCCAGGAAAAGGTGCAAAGCTACACAGAGAAACCCTGTCTCGAAAAAAAAAATTAAAAAAAATATATTTAAAATAATAAAATCCTTTAAAAGGGGAATAAAATAATATAAAGAAAGTAAGCCACATAAAGATGAAAAATATAGTCTGGATTACATATATTATTGTGTTTTCTTTGGATTTTTTGACTGTTAACAAGCTAATTGCTGAGAGACATTTGATTATAAAAACTGCTAAACTTACTTCTACTTTGATATGTTATTTTGGGAAAGAGATTCTGCTTTTATTTCCACAGAAAATGAGAGGCTATGGATTCATTTTAGGTTAAGAAAAATCATGTTTGATTGAGGAAGGCCTCTGAAAATCCTGACCACAGACATGGAAAAATAATCCTAAAGTAACTACAAGACATAGGACATATATTTTACCTGCTAAACCATAAAACAAAAAATTATCTTTGGCTGGCTTATGTACAAAACACAGTTTATATTTCTATTAATACAGATATATGTTACCTTTAAAAATGCCTATGTTTTCAGAACAAGGGGACCAGACACAAATAAAAACAGATGGCCCAGATGATCCAATGTTTCAGCATACCTCTGTTACAGTTTCCTGAGTTCTACACCCAAAACAGCTTCAAGGCTGCTGGCTGAGATGGACTAACTGCACAAAATACTCCAGTCAGGACTTGACCATAATTCTAAATTTTCTCAGGGTCCCCGTAAGATTACCAGCACCAATCAACAGGAAGTAGTCAAGAAAACTATGCCCAAATTCCCAAAATATTGTTTACGAATGTTTATTTTCATTTAAGGGGGGGTGGTTATAAATTTTTATTGGTCATAGTCAATTTCTTTCTAAAGAAGGAAGGGGGATATGAAATAGAAATAATGGGAAAAAGGGCAGATTCTTATAACAATAAAAAAGGGTAGATTGTTGAATCTATTTTAACACCAAAACAACTGTTAATCTTACATATTTTACATTGGTATAGATTTCAGTTTATTGATACAAATTTAAAGTTATTTCTGTTATACTATATGTATATTTCTAATCTTGTTTAAGGTATTATGTTTATACAGCTCAATTAAAAAATGTATAATTAAAAATACAATTTAATGATCATCTATAATAGTCAAACTTACAGTCATTTAGGTTTTCTAGGTATACAAAAACATTTCAATTAGATAATCATCAAACACTTCAAAGACCTACAGAATAAAGCATTTAAATTTTTTTAAGAACTTAGAATTCTTTTGAACATGAGATACATCTGCACCTAGCAGCACCAATCTACTCACGAGAGGATGATGGGCACTGAAGACACTCCATATGGAGTTTGTTTTCCTTTTGGCAAAATTGGCCTATTGGGCAAGAAACTGCCCTTGCCTCAACTGCTGACAGCAAGTACGCTGTACAATCTTGACAAGTAGGACACAAAGAAAAGTGGCTGCCAAGCTTTGCCAAGACAAGGTAAACAGTCTTTCAAACTCTTCTGCTTCTGAAAAAGATCTGTCAGATATGCTAAGCCTGTAGGCCAAAGATGGATGCCCCAACATTATAGAAAAATTTGGGTGACTGTCAAGGCAGCCTGATGTCCCTGTCATTATGTAAAATTACATCCTTTTGGAGTCTTTGATGAAGTTGAGTACTAGATAATTATAATTATAGTTTTCCTTGGTTATGATAAAAGATAAATTAGATATAAAACTTTAGACTCACCAAGATAGATAATTGAGTGTTTTCTCGAATTTTGTCAAACACAAATAGACTAGATATTATAACTATAATTCTTATTTGATAACTGTTTTGTTGTATATAATCTTACTATGTTAAAGTTAAAATCTTCCTTTTTAATTAAAAAAAAAGGAGAAATGCTGTGGAATAATCCTCTTGTGCACTGTAAAGATTTGCTACTCAAATGGTTTAATAAAATGGTGATAGGCTAGTGGCCAGGCAGGAAGTGTAGGTGGGGTGACCAAACTAAGATTGCTGGGAAGAGGAAGTGTGGAGTTAGGAATTGCCAGGCAGAAGCAGAGGAAGCAAGATGAGAATGCCATACTGAGAAAAGGGACCAAGCCATGTGGCTAAACATAGATAAGAATAATGGGTTAATTTAAGTGTGAGAGATAGTTAGTAATAAGCCTGAGCTACCGGCTGAGCATTTATAATTAATATAAGCCTCTGTGGGTATTAGGGAGTGGCTAGTAGGACAGAAACTTACGCCTACAGTTGGAAACCTACAGGAAAGTAAGAGATAACACACTATAAAGTCGTTATATATTCCAATAGCTTCTGAATGAATCAAAACGTTAAAAATAAAAAGCATAAACTATAAAAGAGGTGACATGAATTTTTAATATTGGGGCAGATACATGCTTTCTAAGCATAAAAAGGAATATACTTGGCAAAATACAAATGCAAAACTTAAATGTCAATCAAGCACATGTAACATTAAAAGCAAATCATCAAACTAGGAAAAAAATGTTTTTTTGAGACAAGGTCTCACTGCGTAGCCCTGGCTGGACTGTGTAATCAGAAGTTTCTCTTCCACCTGCCAGTTCCCAAATAACCAGAGGCTTAATATTATTTATAAATGCTTGGCTGATGCCTCAGACTTATAATTAGCTCTTACATTTAAATTAACTCATTTCTATTAGTCTATGTATTGCCATATAGCCTTGGCATTACTAGTCTGCTGGCATCTTGCTCCTTGGGAAGCTGGCTGGCTTCTCCCAGACTCTATCCTTTTCCTGTATCTCTGCTTGGATTTCCCACCTGGCTATATGCTGCCTTGCCATAGGCCAAAGCAGCTTTATTTATTAACCAATGGGAGTAATACATATTCACAGCATACAGGAAAACATCCCACATCATTTCCCCTTTTCTGTCGAACCAAAAAAGGTTTTAACTTTAACGTAGTAAAATTACATATAACAAAACAGTTATTAAGCAAGAATTACAGTTACAATATTTAATCTATTTGTATTTGGCAAAATTAAAGAAAATATTCTATCATCTATCCTATCTTTGTGAGTCTGAAGTTTCCTATCTAATTTATTTTTTATCATAACTAAGGAAAATTATAACTATCTAGTCTTCAACTCCATCAAAGACCCCAGAAGGATATAATATTACCTTAGTAAACAAGAAGTGCACTACAAGCAACTTCCAAAATTCTAGAATGACAGAGACATCTGGCTGCCTGGACAGTCACCCAAAGTTCCTCTGTAATGTTGGGGCATCCATCTTCAGCCTATAGGCCTACATTATCTGGCAGACTTCTTAGTGAAGTAGGAAATTTGAAGGACTGCCCCTATTATTTTGGCAAATTTCATCAGTTGCTTTCCTCTGTGTCCTGAAGAATGTCTGACAGTTTCTTCTGTGAAGCAGGAACCCCGAAGGATTGTCCCATCTTGTTTTGGCAAAGGTCAGCATTCACTTTCCTGTGGGTCCTGCATGTCCACTTTAGAGAGCATAGTCAAGCAGTCAAGGTGCCTAAATGGCTAATCTTGCCACAATGAAAGCAAACTCCTACGGGGGTTCTTCAATACCCATCATCCTTTTATGAAGTAAATTGGTACTGCCAGGAGCAGATGTGTCTCATTGTCATGAAAAGCCCTAAGTTAACAAAACATTTCAAATGCTATATTCTACAGGTCTTTGAAGTATTTGAAGACCATTTATCTATCTAAAACATATCTCTGTATGATCTAGAAACATGTCTAATATATCTACAAGTTTGACTGTTATAAATGACTTTTAACCTATGTTTTTTGATTATCCTAAATAGTTTATAATAATAGCTTTCAAAAACCAGAATTTTACATTTTTAAATGAACTGCATAGGTACAATACTTTAAACAAGAGTAGAAGCATATATACAATATGTTGTGCCAAAAATAACCTTAAATTTATATCAATATACAAAAATCCTTTAAACAAGAAACATATATAGTGTACCAAAATTAATTTTAAATTTGTATCACTATACCAAAATCCATGCCAATGCAAAATATCTGAGACTAATAGTTGCCCTTTTATCCTATATTCCCCTAAATATAACAAACATTCATAACCCACCAAATAACCAAAGACCATCCATATCCCCCACCTCTTGAGAATGTGGACATCATTTTCTCCAAACTGCTCCTGCTATCTGTGGATGAGCTATCTTTAGGGTCCCTGAGAAAATATGAGATAATGGCCATGTCCTGGGAAGACCAGTTATAACCTTTGTTGATAGGTATCACCTGTCAAGGTTCAGGTCTCCCTTGATCAAATCTGGTCCATCTAAACCTGGAACAAATCCATAGCCTCTTGTTTCCAGTGGAAACAAAAGCAAAACCTCTTTCCCAAAGTAACACCTTTTGACTTAAATTCTGAAGTCAAGACATAAATATTTAAGTTGGGTTAATCCAGCAACATTTATAATTAAACATCTCTTAGCAGCTGTTGTTCCTTCCTCAACAAATAATTCAAAGACAATAACATACAGTATCCAGAATCTCTGTGTATTTTTCATTTTGTTTTTTGTTTTTTGTTTTTTGTTTTTCAAGACAGGGTTTCTCTGTGTAGCTTTGCGCCATTCCTGGAACTCACTTGGTAGCCCAGGCTGGCCTCGAACTCACAGAGATCCGCCTGGCTCTGCCTCCCGAGTGCTGGGATTAAAGGCATACGCTACCACCGCCCGGCGTATTTTTCATTTTTATGTCACTCTTTTTTAACATTCCTTTATTCCTCTTTTAAGGATTTTATTTTAAAATTATGTATTTCTTTTTTATGACTGTCTATACCTTTTCTCTTCCAAGCCTATGTATATTTTTCAAACATATTGTGACCCATTTAGAGGCCTTTTTGTCTGAATCTGTTTCTATTGTTTATCTTTAACCCTTTGTCTATATGAGCAAAAACCTTAACCTGCCCTGCAGTACGCTGCTGGAGTTTGTACTGATAGCTTAAGCCAGCAGGCAGTGGCTCCTGTGAGACTATGGAAGCCTGTTGTGTGGCTTGGCTCATGGCAGTTGGCAGCCAGTTCTATTTCGAGGGCACCATGGTGCTGTGGGAACATGCTCTTGTAAAGATTTGTCATTTGAATTGGTTTAATAAAACAATGATTGGCCAGTAGCCAAGGAGGAAGTATATGAGGGGTGACCAGACTAGTAGAATTCTAGAAAGAGAAAGGGCATATTAAGGAGTTGCCAGCCAGACACAGAGGAAGCAAGATGAGAATGCTGCACTAAGAAAAGGTAACAAGCCACATGGCTAAACACAGATAAGAATTATGGGTTAATTTAAGTGTAAGAGCTAGCTAGTAATAAGCCTGAGCTACTGGCTGAGCATTTATAAGTAATATTAAGCCTCAGAGTCAATTATCTAAGAAGTAGCTGCTGGGTATTTGGGACCAGGCCTGTGGTAGAGAAACTTCCACCTACACTGTGGCTGGCATGAAAGAGTAGGAAGCCCATTGTGGCTCTATTTCTGTGCATTAGAATCTTTTTAAAGCTTTCTCAGGTTTTATGTGGATGTACATGCCCTACATTGGGTACCATTTGTAATCAGAAATTTCTCTCCCTCCCACTAGTTCCCGAATAACCATTCGGAGGCCTAATATTATTTATAAATGCTTGGGCAATGCCTCAGGCTCATTACTAGCTAGCTCTTACATTTAAATTAACCCATTTCTATTAATCTACGTATTGCCACATAGCCGTGGCATTACTGGTCTGCTGGCATCTTACTCCTTGGGCAGCTGGCTGGCTTCTCCCAAACTCTGACCTTCTTCTCCAGTATCTCTGCTTGGATTTCCCACTTGGCTCTATCCTGCCTTGCCATAGGCCAAAGCAGTTTTATTTATTAACCAATGGGAGCAATACATATTCACAGAGTACAGAAAAGACATCCCACACCAGGATTGGAACAGTCTATGTTGATCAGACTGGCCTAGAAATCGGAGATTTGCTTGCCTCTGCCTTCCAAGTGTTGGGATTAGAAGAATGTACACCATGCCCAGCTGGAAAAACATTCTAGGAGTTTGTTACTATACTACATAAACAATGAATTGAAGAAAATATTGTGTTGATTGTAATTTGTGATTTTTTTTTTTGGAAATCATGAAAAGGGGCAACAATTTCACATGAAGTAGTAGTAAAAAGTAATTAACACAATTGTAGAACTGAAAATCACAAAAGCTTTTGACTAGACATTTAAAATTTTATTTTAATTAAATCTGCGAAAAGAGATTTGTAGAACACATAGAGATGTTTGTGCAACTTTAGGAAAGTAAAGTGACTTTTCTACTTTATATGTTTCCTATTGTCTGTAAATAGCTTCACTTAAATCACCCAGGTTTCTCTATGTGATACAGTGGCTGTATTTGCTGATACAACTTTAGAAAATGTCACTTACTGTACACAGGAAATTAATCATGTGAAATAAGTTCAATAGTGTTCTAAACTTAAGAAAGAAAGAACTGATTTTAACTCTGTTCGGGATTTACAATTTCTAACTGAACATTTTTTTCCAATGGAAGAATAAATTCAGAATAACCAATATTTACATAATTAATGAGGAAATATAAAGAGCAACTGAAAAGATAAATAGATGCATTCAACAAAGATTTTTATTTTAATTATCCACAAAACAATATTTCAACATTTTATAAAAATATTAAGTTTTAGGTTACCATTATTTATTTTAAAAAAGTGTGCTAGAAGGCTGCTTTTGCCAACTTTTCTTTTTTGGTAAGGGTTAAAGTTCCAAGTTAAGACAATAAAGATGAAAGCTGTTGGAAAAAAAAATCTTCAAATGTACAAAACTGTTTTTCTTGACAATTCAAAAATACATAACAATTTAAACTGAATACACATTAAGTTAGTGTTGTATCCTTACTGTACAAGTGTTAGTGTAAGAACTGCTCCATCCAGTTTATTTAAAATCTAAAGAATGCCATCAACTTTTCCTGCCTTATTTTTCTGATCAGAATTAGTACATAAACGTAATTTTATTACTCTTTAAAGAATCCTTAGAAAAACTACAATACCATAGTTCACATGAAGCCCTTTAAAACACTCATGTTACAAACTGTAGACATCAGGGCAAATAAGGACAACATTCTTATCAGGAGACCCTCTTGGCAGAGGATTCAGTACTGAATAGGTTAAGTAAAAAGAAAACAAACACAACTTTTAGTACCAGAACTTTTGCCAACTTGCATGAAGTTCACTTGTCACATTTAAAAAGGTTTAAATTTGAACATAATTTACCATGGCACAGATCTTTAAATTTCGTGATTAAAATGATGGTAGTTTAAAATTGTATGCTGAAAATAAGACAACTCGATATAACGTTTTAAAGTGTAACTATAAAATACAGTATTTAAAAACATAAATATTAGACTTTTATTTCATTTAGCAGACAGTTTTTCCCTTGCTAGACCCTTAAACCATTAACACTACTCAATTCAAATTAATATTTCATAATTTCTGAGTTAGAAAAGCTCTCATTTTGAATGTTTTACTTCTGCACTTTGAGTGGGCAAAAACTTCCCTCTTTAAATTACTGTTACTCAGAGTAAGTATTCTCCCTCAAATTAATTATATTATGAAAGGAAAATACAGTAATCATCAAGTATAACTGAAATGTAAGTGAAGTTTCAGAGATTTGAAAATTGGAGTTCTAAAAAGGTTCTGTATAAAAATGGGCCACTGAAATTAGTGTTAAACTTTATCTTCACTATTTTGAGGATATAAAACTTATTTAGTGTATATGTTAAGAAAATGAGTTTTACAGTGATACTTTATAACTTTTAAAGTCTAAGAAATAGCTAATGAGGAGCTCTGAGTGTCAGAAAAGCCATGTTGTCACTTCACAACACCAACATTAAACATTCCATCCTATCCCAATACCTGTAAAACTTTCCCATTTTCTTCTTTCATATTTATTTAAATACATTTTCCTGTCTCCTATTCTATACTCAATACAAGCAAAGTGCATTCAAGTCCCTGATCTAGTGATGTTTTCTATTGTGGAGCCCATCACCATAAAAACATACTAGCAACACCTCACAGTACACCATCTATTTTTTAAAAATGGATTGCTTAAATGCTGGGTTTTAATTTTTTCATGCTATGCAAATATTAAAAGATTTTCCCTTGGACTGGATAGTATAATTTCAATTGTACATTGCCTTTAAAAAATCAATACAACCTTGCAAAAGATTAACTCACTTTCTGGTTATCTTATTATTCTAAGCTGAACAATTCAAGAAATGACTTAAGTAAAAAAACTGTTTTTCTACTTTCCAGTTCTATGAACTAAATGTGAACACAGTGTATTATGCTTCCAAATTCCACGGCTGTGATCTAACATTTAATCAAGTTTTTGATGCTGTTTATAATCCATTTTTTTGCTTTTGGAAGACTTGGCCCATTCCACACAAAAGGAGATCTGTGCTAAGACTACATGCCAACTGTTAAACAGAAAAACAAAACAAAGCAAAACAAAAGCCTAACTTTTGAGGAAAAAAATGCAAGATTTTTAAAAACTGGAATGGAATTATTTGGTCCCATGAAGTTCTTTGATTTTAGATTTTACAGTGGTATAACAGCCCAAGTTTCATTCATATCAATAAATAATTTTCTTTTAGCAATTCTGAGTTTGGGGAGGAAAAGGAAGTGACTAGTAAACAGTAGTCTTGTTGCTCTTTCTTACCATGCTATCACCCACAGTCACAATATCTTAGCTTTCTTTGGACCCTGAAGTAAGTTGTAAGATGTATCATTGGTACTTTAGAGTTTAACACTTGGGGGAAAAAAGTGGTTTTGTGCAACCATATCTGGAATTCCAGTTTACCACAAGAAACATGCAGAGTGAAGAGTATCTTCTCATTCCTGTGCATGAGGAACTCACACAAGTGTTTTGGCAGATCTGTGCACACAGCTACTTGGATTATAAATTTTCTCCTGGTTGGTACTGTGGCTCTGTAGCAGTGAAGTAGTCTTCCAAGAAGGACTGAATATATTCAAATGTTGGTCTCTCATCAGGGTCCTTCTTCCAACAAAGATTCATCAAGTCATGGAGGGATTCTGGACAGCCCTGAGGGCAAGGCATCCTGTACCCTCGCTCCACTTGTTCCAGAACTTCACGGTTTACCATACCTAAGGTTAAGATTCACATGTTAAAAATAATGGTCCTAGCCATGAAGAGCAAAACAGAGTAAATACCCTAGCCATTAACTAAGACATACCAAATTTACCTAGTGAAAAGACATTTTCAACAGAGACTAGAATAAGATTTAAACATCAATTTATTTAAAGAAAAGCTGAGAAATGATTATAGATATATGTGTATGTATACACACACACACACACACACACACACACACACACATACACACACACATACATATATGTGATTTTTCAAGACAGGGCTTCTCTGTGTAGCTTTGGAGCCTGTCCTGGAACTTAACTCTGTAGATCAGGCTGGCCTCAAACTCACTGACATTCACCTGCTTCTGTCTCCAGTACTGGGATTAAAGGCATGCACCACCACACTGGGCTGATAATCTATATTTTAATATGATCAATTTTTCATTCCACTTAAACTTTTACTTGTAACATAGTATCTTCAAATGCCAACTAAACTTGACTGAGAATTTAGAGTGGATTGGTATTTTCTATTACCATTTAATAACCCCAACTTGAGCTAACGAGGAATCACAACTGAATTAGGAGAGAATTCTAGTTTTGTTTTTGTGTATACTAACTACATAATTACTTTTAATCACTAGCCTGAGTTGCCTTATCTATTATCACCTATTTGGATTTGTCTTATTACACAGTTCATTTCTTTTATTCTTTTAAGTTTCCTCCCATGATTAATGAGTTACTGTGCACTGTCCCAAGTAGCAAGTGGACTCTTCCTAAATTTCTCTTCTAGACATTGACTCACTGTGATGGTAGAATTACCTAGGAGAAAATGTCTGGGCATAGCTGTGAAGGATTATCTAGATTAAGGCAGCCTCTAGGCATACCTATGAAGGATTATCTAGGCTAGGTTATTTAAGGTGGGAAGACCCATTTAACCGTGGACAGCATCATTCCATGAGCTGGAGGGTCTTGGACTGAATATAAAGGAGAAAGAGCTGTGCTGTGGGATGTCTTTCTGTACGCTGTGAATATGTGTTGCTCTGACTGGTTGATAAATAAAGCTGCATTGGCCTACGGCAAGACAGCTTAGAGGCAGGTGGGAAATTCAAGCAGAGATACAGAGAGAAGAAAGAGGAGAGAGAGATGCCAGCTGCCGTGCAGAAGGAGCAGCAAGATGCCAGCAGACCGGTAATGCCTCGGCCACATAGCAACTTATAGATTAATAGAAATGAGTTAAGTTATAAGAGCTAGCTAGCAAGAAGCTTGAGCCATAGGCCATGCAATTGGTAATTAATATCAAGCCTCTGAATGATGATTTTATAAGTAGCTGAGGAACCTTCCGGCTACAGAGCTGAACACTAGCTTTCATCTCTCTCTGCTTCTTGACTAGACACAATGAGATCAGTATCTTACGCTTCTACAGTTACGATTCACTACTATGATGGGATAGTGCCTTCAACTGTGAGCTAAAATAAGCCCTTTCTTCCTTCCTTTAGTCAGGTATTTTGTTCCAGCAACATGTAAAGCAACCAATACACGTGTCACGCCAGCAAACCCTTGACTCTTTCCACATCCCATTATCACCTTCCCTGACAGCCACGACAGGCCATCCCTTATTTCCTGTCATCTTACACTGACCTTCACTGACCATGATTACTTTTTTTTCCCCCAAGGCAGGGTTTCTCTGTGTAGTTTTGGTGCCTTTCCTGGATCTCGCTCTGTAGACCAGGCTGGCCTCAAACTCACAGAGATATGCCTGCCTCTACCTTCCAAGTGCTGGGATTAAAGGCGTGCACCACCATTGCCCAGCAACTATGATTGCTTTCAGTGAAACATGATAGAACTATTTCCATTTTTAGTTATGACTTTCTAAGGAATAAGGGATTCCTCAAAATACTTAAAATCTTAAAAACGGAAGGAGAATGTTTTCATCTAAGAAAATAGCACCTCTTAGTGAAATCCAATATATTTTCCTGCTACAGAAATAAAGCCAGAAGTTGTTACACACATGCAGAAAGGACCCAATATTTAACATTCGATGAGGGCTTACTGTAACTGGAAAACTTTTGTTATTGAACATATATGCCTATGAGCTTTTGTACTTCTTAATAGACTAATATTAATTAATCTAAATAAGCCTGAACCCACAAAACCAACTTTAAGTACCAATTACTTCTCCTTTGGGGGGAAGTGTATACTGGAGATAGAACCCAGGGCCTTTTTTGTTGTTGTTTTTAAAGATTTGCTCTATTTTTAATTGTGTGTGTGTGTGTGTGTGTTTGTGGGGGGGGGGGCAGGGAGAGGGAAGGGAGAGGGGGAGGACAGGAAGAAGGAAGGGAGAGGGAGAAGAAGTGAGGGAGAGAACAAGATCTTGCAGAGTACAGAAGGAGACACTGGAACTCCTGGAGCTGAAGTTACAAGCAGCTGCGTCTTGCAAGATGTGGGAGCTGGGATCCGAGCTCCAGTTCTCTACCAGAGCAATGCACTCTTAACCACTAAGCTGTCTCTCCAGTCTCTGAACCCAGGGTCTTATGTATACTAAACACATGCTCTACCTTTGAACTATACTTTAGTCCTAATTCCTAACAACTCTTTCATTCAAGATTTAATCCTTCAGAATTTTCTGATAATCAGAACTAATGAAAGTTTTTATGCCAACATATTTAAAAGTAAAGCATGGCAAAAATGGTCTCCACTCAGTCTTCAGAAAGATAACCATTTCCTACAATCATTTCTAAGATGCTGAGTAAGACATAACTCTGGAGCCTGGCAGGAAGTCAATTCTTTCATACCTGCTTTTTAATAAAAAGAAGATAGACCTCTAACACTTAATACCTAAAACCAATTGTAATGGCTTTGCTTTCTGTCAATGAAGTATTTCTTATTGCTTACATTT
>CABHPR010128330.1:32211-43686 GCA_902168415.1 Peromyscus melanophrys | reverse complement strand
ACACACACACACACACACACACACACACACACACACACACACACACACGCACGCACGCGCGCACACTTCTAAAAAAGGGAATTCTAATCGTGCTCTCTTCATCTATCTAAGTAGCCCATGACTTGCCAGTATGGGAGAGATGAAAGGAACCACAGCCTGGGTTGGAGCTGAAGACTGCTTATGAACTAGTTATGTTTTCCTTCTCTCAAGAGAGAGTTATGGTCAGTACAGGTAGGTTTGCTCCCTTCTAGTCACAGAAGTTTTTAATTAGTTTGGGTTTAAGACAAGGTCTTATTATATCGCTCAGGCTGGCCTCCATCTTTAGAGCCTCAGGCTTCAGACTCCACTTGTGGGGATTACAGGTGTGTGTTACCATACCTGGCTCAGGTGTTTCTCACAGATGTTAGTGGAGGTGGGAGCAGATGGAGTAGGTGATAGGAGGGACATCTTCTGGATAAATCTGAGAGCTCATACATATGTTTGTGGAGGTGGAGCAGGTGGGGCAGGTGGGACAGGTGGAGCAGGTGGGGCAGGTGGAGCAGGTGGGGCAGGTGGGGCAGGTGGGGCAGGTGGGGACAGATGGGGACAGGTGGGGCAGGTGGGAAAGGTGGGGCAGGTGGGGCAGGTGAGGCAGGTGGGGACAAGTGGGACAGGTGGGGACAGATGGGGCAGGTGGGGGAGGTGGGGCAGGTGGGGCAGGTGGGGCAGATGGGGCAGGTGGTAGGAGGAACACCTTTGGATAAATTTGAGAGCTCATACAAATGCTAGTGAGTGCAGGCAGATGGAGTAGGTTAGGAGGGCTATCTCTGGATAAATCTGAGGGCTCATACAAGCTCAGGAGAGCAAAGTGTCACTGCAGCAGAGTCCTACAACTCTGGTTGTATTATTTCCAGGGACGCCCAGTCCTGGAAACTTTACTTAATGTGAACCATCCCATAGGCGTTGTGTGATATTTGGATTTCCCTGGAAATCTTCAAGATAGCATTCCTTCCAACACCAAATTCTCATTAGAAACAAACAAACAAAAACCACTGACAGCTCCTGAAAGGTGACTGTGCAAGAAAGCTGGGAGGCAGCCGGCCCAGGACCCCTTAGCATCCAGGATAGTTCCTCCTGCCAACGTGGTGTAAGCAGAAGTACCATTGAAACAAGTCTCTGGACTGGGTTAACTGAGGTGAAAAGAGCCACCCTAAATGTGGACAGCATCATTCCATGGACTGGGTCCTAAGACTGAATCAAGAGAAGAAAGAGAGCTGAGCAGAGGCATTCATCAGTCTCATTATGGCGGTGGACTCACAGTGACCCCAGTCACCCCCTGTTCTTGCCATAACACTCCCCTGCCATGGTAGACGATGCACCCTGGAACTGTAAGCGAAGATGAACCCTTCCTTCCCAGGTTGTCTTTGCTGAGTATTTTTGTTGGAGCAATGGGACAAATCGCCAACGTGTCTTCTCAATGGTAGAGGAACAGTGCTCTGGAATAAAAGCATAGATGTCCCCAAACGTGCGAATTCATTTCTATTTCTCCTCAGTGGCAAGATGCACTCTACCCACTCTCATGCTTTATGTAATCTTCACCATCTAGTACAAAAAGTTTTTTCACTTGGGTTTTTTAGTAAGACAGAATGGAAAACAAAGAAATTGAAGGAAAAGAATAAGACAGTAAAGAGAAAGAATGGTGTTTCTCTAACATTCCCTTGATCAAAACTACAAATACAAACTGCAGCCCTCTCTGACAGTACCCTAGAACAGTAAAGGACAAAGATAATATCTCCAGTTTGTATCAGGTGTTCAACCTTACCATAGACCATGACTTGATTTTCTTTCCTTTTCTTATTCATAAAAACTCTCCCGGGCAAGGAAAAGACCTAAAGAGATTCAGACAGCCACAATTCTGATTTTCAGTTGAGTGATCCCGGGTCTTCAGGCATACCTATTCTTTTCTAAGCCTGTTGATTTTATTATGTTATAAAATGTTAAGTCATGTTTGTTCCATTTTGCTTTTTGTATTTTTTGACACTATCTAGTTTTCGGCTTACATATATGCTTAAGGTTTTATGATAACGATGCCTGTGTATGTGCGAGTTTATTTATATGAGTGTGTATATGGATTTGAGAGAAAGTGTGTGTTTGTGTGAGGAAGTGTGTATGAGAGAGAGAGAGAGAGAGAGAGAGAGAGAGAGAGAGAGAGAGAGAGAGAGAGAGAGAGTTATCCTAACAATGATTATCAAGAAGTAAGTCCATTGGAGCCATTTCCCTGAGTAATCTTAGCTTTTTTAACAGCTACCTCCTGCTAGGTTCAGTGACAGCTTTCCCTGATATTTAATGACAATTTCTTTTAATTTAACATTTTTAATGAAAAATAATGTAGGAATTAAAATTGAAGGACGAGTACATTGGCACCATAATTGGCTTCAAACCTACCAATTAAATGTTATATGAATTAAAGTTTTATGTGTTTTTAATTGTACCTTCAATAAGTGAAGAGTACAGCTTGTCTGTTAAATATACAATGAATTATTTAACCACTAGATTTAGCTCTGAATTTTCATAGATTTTAATTACCTGCAGAAACAGCAGAAAAATAACAAAGGAAGAGTGTGAGCCAAATATGGTCAATAAGATCTTTTGTCTCTGCCTCTCTTCAAAAGGAGAAAACATCCAGTCACGTGACAATACTTGTATAATTTCAAAGTAATTAAGGTTATAATTAGCGCTGATCCCAGCATAGACATTAGCAAGCTTCCCTAAAGCATAACTAGAGGTTTAAGTTCAAGGATGTAGGCTGAAGTGCAGAAACAGGATCTAGTTGTCTATCATTTCAAAATATTTCCATCACATCGGTCTAAATCTGACTGAAACAGAGAAAGTAGGTTGCCTAGTTTTCAAGTCCCTAAATAAAAAGTCCCTGGAATGCATCCCAGTCCTCATGGTAGTCTACTTAGTAAAGAGTCATAACAAAAAGAGAGGACCTTCCCATTGCCTCTCCCAGGCCAGGGAAGAACAATGATATTCATAATTAATCATCAGACATGCTTCCTACTTCCTGAACAACTCATGTGTGAGGTACCAAGTTAGGTGCCACCAGCCTGCATGGAAATATGAACTAGATGTAAATTGGGCTTGTTGAGACTGGAGACCACTGGGGCAATTCTCTCCTCACCAGATCTTTACCTCATCTACTTCACATAAAGGGCATCATCCCTGAGATCAGGAGGCTCTCTGGGAGAAAAAAACTAAAAGAGAATTTTGCTCTTGTAAGATGAGTCAAGAGTCTTTACTTTAAATCCTAGGTGTTACTCTTTGGTGTGATTTTCATTTCTCTCTGCATGGAAAAGAGACCCTGTAATTCTTTAGAAAAGCCTGGCAGCTGCAGATTTATTACAAAACCACAGTGAATCCATATCCACTGTCATTAAAGCATTCTGTGAAATGATTCAGTGGTGAGTCTTGAAAGAAAAGGGGAAAATATTGGCAGAAAGGGAGTTACGATGATATGTGATTTGGTGATCCCAAATTGTTAAACTGCATAATAAGAATACAAAAGTCCCCTTGATAAACTCAATTCCCTGGATCTCCTGCTGGCTGCATTCATTATATCAGCTGGGAACATTGCCTTAATGACATCTGCAAGGCTCAATACTCTGTAGACTCCACACTGTGTCTGCAGGATCATAAATACCTTGCCAGAATAGACAAACCTTTCAGAAATCAGGCAAGGTGTCAACTGGGCCTGGTGCTGATGAGGCATATAGAAACATGAGCAGAGGCCCAACTTGTCCCATCATTTCTCAATTTTCTGTCTGCCTTCCAGGGTTGTAATAGTTGATTAGAAATGGAATAAGAAATCCAGGGCAGCTACTGAAAGGAAAATCAGGCCTTGCTTAATGAGGCTGGTGAACCTCTGGCTCAGAGAAGTCCCTGTAGACTTAGAACCCACATCCACCTTATGAACCCTTTTACTGCAATGGTTTATTCCATCACCACCCTTCTTCCATTGAGTCCTTTCTACCCTGATGTTTGATGAGTCTCTGAGTCAGTTGACCTCCATGCTCTGGCTTTTCTTCTCCCATTAGCTTCCTCAAACAGGCTCATTTTCCTTTTCCCCTTGGATCTGATGCAGTACTAACCCCTTGTGTTTTTAAAAATGATCAACTTCCCATCATCCCTGTGTCATTCTGTTTCCTTTTTTCCTTAGTTTTGAGCAGAGTTTTGGAAAACTATTCATCTTTTTGAAGATGCACCCCACTGTGCCTGCCTTACTTAGAGTCACTCTCTATATGTTTACCCCTATCTATCTCAGTGTATCTTCCCCTCCAAATCAGAGGTCAGAAAACTATGGTCTTTCATCCAGTCTTACCCTTAACAAAATCTGACACATCATACACATGCATGGCCACACTCATGTTTATACTTTATCCGGTCCCATTCATTTTACTGCAGAATTGAGTACTTGCACAGAGATAATGTATTCCTTAACAGAAAAAAGGCATTTCTGCTTTACATTAAAAGATGTTCAAATATAAGTCAGTTGGTAGAGGCCTATTATCCTAATTATTCAAGAGACTAAGGAAGAAGAGCCATAGACTCAAGGCCTGACTGGGCTATAGAATGAGTTCAAAGCAAACTTGAGCAATTGAGCCAGACCCTATCTCAAAGTAAAAAGTAAAGAAAGGGGTATAGGATGTGGAGCTCAGTGGTAGAGTCTTTGTCCAGCATGTGTGAGACCCTAAGTGCTACCCTAACACCTCAAATTGAAAAGAGAAAACACCCTTAAAATAAAGACAGGAACAAACAAAAACAAAGCAAACCAAAACATTAGCTTTTGGTCTTGGCCATTGTGCTGTGACCTACTTTTCTTTCTCAGCTATCACAAGGTTGGGAAACACAGCCAAGAACAACCAAACTAGAAACTCCAATTGGTTTCATTTTATTGTATGGTAGTTGGGCCTAGACTCTTAGAATTGTCAACTAAGTGAAGAGCCCATATTGTTTCCAAACATATTACTGTCTTAGTTAGTATTTTGTTGCTATGAAGAGATACCAAGATCACATCAACTCTTATAAAAGAAAGCATTTAGTTGGAGCTGGCTTACAGTTTCAGAGGTTTAGTCCATTGTCATCATAAGTAAGGTGGCACACAGGCAGACATGGTGCTAGAGAAGTAACTGAGAGTTGTACAAGAAGATCTGTAGGCAGCAGGAAAAGAGAGCCACAGGACCTGGTTTGGGATTTTCAAACCTCAAGGCCCACCCTCAGTGACACACTTCCTCAAACAAGGCCACACCTACCACAACAAGGCCACATCTCCTAAATTTTCTCAGATAGTGCCAGTCCCTGATAACTAAGCATTCAAATATATGAGCCTATGAAGGTCATACTTATCTGCTGTGGAATATCCTGTATACTGTAAATATATGTTGTTCTGACTGATTGATAAATAAAACGCTGATTGGCCAGTAGCCAGGCAGGAAGTATAGGATAGACGGGACAAAGAGAGAGGAGAATGCTGGGTGGAAGAAGGCTGAGGCAAAGAGACGCTGCCAGCAGCCATGCGGAGAAGCATGATGTAAGATACCGGTAAACCACAAGCAAGGTATAGATTAATAGAAATGGGCTGAGTTTAAGAGTAAGAGCTAGACAGTGGTAGGCCTGAGCTAATGGCTGAGCAGTTTAATTAATATGAGCTTCTGAGTGATTATTTGAGTCTGAGTGGCTGCTGGCCCGGATGGGACTGGAGATAATTCCAGCTACGCTTATCCAAACAAGCACAAGTGCTGCTTCTGTTTTTACCCCATCATAAAATCAAAAGTCATGCTCTACTCTAGTGTTAATTACCACTGAGGCCTACCCATTTTCATGAATACTTTGTGATGCTCAGGTAACGTCCTACCTTCTGAGATACCACATTCTAACATTTCACTGACTGTGGCCTCTGCCTACCTTCTCCTCTCTGCTTCCCTTGGCTTTCCCTCCACTCATGATTTGAGATTTAAGTGAATGGTTTTGCATCACATAAGATGTAATTTTCCTTTCGCTCCAAATGGCAGGTTTTTATATCAAGTGGACACATATTAATGATTCACTTCAGATGGATACTGGATAATTTAAAAAAAAAGAAAGAAAGAAAGAATGTACACCCTACCCTAGTTTTTCTTATTCTATACGAGAAGTTCTAATTGGCCATTGGCTCCACATACACACAAGACACACTCTTGATAAAGGAATATAAACTGTGAGCCTACATAATGCTCTATTGGAAATAGTTCACAAAATCTACACATTGTACACATCCACTGAAAATATGCATTCCCAGATTCTTTTTAAAAATTAGAAATTCTACAGGTGGGAGAAATGGCTTGAAGGTAAAACACATGGCTTTAAAGTTCATGGACCTAAGTTTGATTCCTAGAATCCATATTTTAAAATTCCAGACATAGTAGTACGTGCTTGTCAGTGCTGGGGAGATGGAGAAAGGAGGATCCATAATTCTCACTGGTCAGCCAGGCTAGCATAATTGGTGAGCTCCAGGACAATGAGAAGACCATGTCTTAAAGAAAATAGATGGCATTTCTGGTGATGATATCATGGTGGTCATCTGACCCTCATATGTACTCATGTGTATTTGCACCTGCACACATACATGAACACATATACATGAATAATCATATACATATACATGAATAAATTTAAAAAGTAAAAGCTCTGATACCTCCAGCATTTCACCACCAATAATCTGGAGGTCAGCAGCACTTCCCTGATAAGAAGGTCATGTGCTTTCTCACTTCTAACTCATCACACTCCCAACACTTCTATTGGCCTGTCCTAGACAAGCTCAATAATGTATGCTTCCTACTTACTTCCTATAAACATTTAGTTTTGGAATCCTGATCTAAATACATATGGAAGTGACTCATATACATTTGAATGAATTTATACTACATGGATGATTTTCAATGAAAGCTCAATACAAACAAAAGTATAGGCAGCATTATTAGCAGGGCTGACAAATATATGGGATAATATACCAGATAGATCAGTCAAGTTGATAAAATGGTGAACAATACAGTGTCATCCCTGCATTGTTTATATCATATCATTCATATATCATATATCATATCATATCACATTTGTCCATTTACTCCTGTTTAACTCTGAAAAATACCATAGTCACATTTCCTACAAATAAATCTTACATCCCTTTTCCTCATCCTACCAAATCATCCCCTTGGCCATCTTTTCACAAAATGATGATTGCCAAGATGCCACAGGTGGTCCAATATTACCCACTCCCAAGGCAACAAAGAATGGAACCTGAAGGAATAAAACCAGTATGTCCTTTGTCAGCATATAGCTTAGACATTCACAGTGAAACAGAACCCATCAAATATTTCATTATCTATTCAGTGGGTTGTTTTCTGTTGCTCCTATCTTTACCTTTGTTTTGCTCTATTGTCCTGGAGACCTGATTTGTAAGTGACTCCTTTCTTGGCAATATAATGCCCTTCTTTATGTATTCCTGACTTAAGAAAACTTGATTGAAACATTTTCTCCAGAAGGGAGAACGTGGAGTGGTTCCTATTGCTTGTCACGTAAAAGTCAGCAGATATCAGGTATGGGGAGCCTGCTGAATGAGCAGGTATGGGGAGCCTGCTGAACGAGGTTTTATGGCGTGTACATTGAACATCTGCTTCCACTAACAAATTTGACCTTTCAACTTGTTTTAAGCCATAACACAATCACATACCTTTTTTTAAAAAAAATACATGTTCTTTGCACAGTTGAGCTATAATGCAAGTACAAGAACTTGGGAAGGAAAATACTATCTATGTGTCTCATTAACTATACTGTTGAATCTGCCATTCCAATAGACAATCTCATATTGTTCATGGCTTCATGGTAGCTAAGGAATCCTAATTACCTGTTTACACTGAAGAATATATTTTAGTGTGGAAATTGCTGAAGATGGTTTCTTGAAAGAGAGTTCTGTAGTGTTTGGGGTTTAAAGAGGTAAATTTCTTACAGTTGAGGTGTGATGAGAGAGATCTGAATTGTTTAATTATTCAAGGAACAGCAGAAAGGGAGAAACCAGGCCCATAACAGTGAACTCCAGTAACAAGAAACATGAAGAGAAAAGCAGAAGTATTCTCTTCCTCTTGCTTAGGACTATCCCTGTGTGGAAAATTCGAAGCAGAGCTCTCACTTCACATAGAAAAGACCTGAGGTGCCAGCTTCCCAGGCACTGGTCCGTTTGAGAGAATCCTCGGGTCTTACTCTTCCTGTACTTTTGCAGAGTCATCACCATCAACCCATGGTTTTGTTTTCTAAAATTTAAAAAGCTGTAACGAAAAAAGCATTAACATTATGAAAAAAGATTTCTCACACTTTAGAATAATGTTTGGTTTTGAATGATGTTTCCACAGGGCTCCTTTAAGGAATATATTAACCTATTACAATTCCAGACTCATTGCAGTAAGTGATAGTTTTTGCAAACCCACAAACGTGTCTCTTAAAAAGTTTTAAGTACGTAAGAGCACACGTTCGCACATAGGCACTTAGCCATGTGCCCATTCACACCACCAGCTTCCCTTCAGGTTTTAATTAAAGTGCCAATTCCAAAGATTGATGATTTCTAGGAGTGTGCACTGAAACAAGTAAATAAAAAGGTTGGTGGCATTTTTGACAGCTGACAAGGTGACAGGAAAATGCATTACCCGAGTTTCACAAGAATAAACCATCACCATTCTTGTTTTACCTTTGACCTTTCCTTCCTCCTTCCTCAGCTCTGGGAGGAATTCCTGCTTAGGCAGATTAGACACGAGGAGTAGCATCCCTCCAAACCTTGCTCTGGAGTCCAGCATTAAAGCAGTGGAAACCAACAACTACACACCATAATTGCATACAGGATGAGCTGGCAGAAAGGCCGAGTTTTCCTCCCGGTGGCCTATCTTGACTGTGAGAGCATCCAAGCCCAGGGGTGTGCTAAGCTGGTGAGAACAGGCGGCATCCAGGGAGAGGACCGATAGGAAGCGGCCTTCCACAAATGCGTTCCATTTTTAGATTTCACTCCCCTTCCTGTCCTCACAGTGGGACAGAGTCTGCTCATTGCAACTGGACAAGACCTCCCTTCACATCCTTGATCTTTCCCGGGGAAGATTTATCCTCTGATAAAACTGGCCACGATGTAGCAACCTTCGTTTTTCGGAATAGAGCCTTCCAGCCACAGTAAACACATCTGGGAAGAGAAAATGAAGTGATTGGATGTATTGAGGAGAAGAGATGCCTTTAAATGGAGAACCTAGACCATGAAGGTTGGTGTGGCTAAGACGAGAAGTGACTTCGTGCTTTAACTTACACTTGCACCAAATTTCAGCCTCCTAAACACATACCCATTTTCTTTCTGCCCTCTTTTCGCACTTCGAGTCCCTGGCGGTCTTCTCATCTACTTTCTACTGGTGACAGAGCAGACATATCAGTGACTGTAAAGGAACTGATTTGTGTTCTGTTTTTTTCTTACCACTTTGCTAGCTACAAAGCACAGACAGTATATGTGAATTTCCGAAAAATACTCAGAATGTTGTGGGTCTCAGTTACTAACAGATAACTGAGTCCACATAATTAGTATAATGAGTCTCACATTTTAAACATTCAATTCCACACAACTGGAGCACACATATTTATTGAATGGATATGCCTCCAGTCATTTCCCTCACGCTCACACTCATGTAACCCATTACCATTTTCTGCCGCCTATTGACAGGCGGATAATCTATTCTTGTTGCACAGGGCAAAGCATAACATTTCAACTCTTCTCAGATAAAATTTTCTGCCCCTAATTGAGAAATATTAAACAGATTATAACTGAAGTTGTTTTCAATCAATAATCCTCATAGTCCCATAGTGAATGTATACCAATGCTAGGCAAACACCTGCCATACACCTCTTCTATTTTTATTTTTACATTTTCCGTTAAAGTAATGAATAAAGTTTTTTTTATAAGTACTCATAAGCTCAGTCAAAAATACAGATATTCCAGACAGGCTATGTAGTATTTCCATTTAGGATTTACTTTCATCAAATATGGGGTATTACCAACATCAATTTTAATAACATAAATTACTCAGCTATACTGTGAACATGCTGCATAAATATCCACAGATGAGGAGAAGTCATATTATAAGGTTACTTTATTAAAATAATTTCCAAACTTATTTTAAAGTAACTTGAAAATATTAGTTGGAAAAGATTGAAAATATAAGAGTTGCATGGCGTGGGTACATTTCAATAGCTTCCTTGAAACAATGGACATGAGAAGATATGGAATCAAACTACATTCAAAGCCAAGAATAGGAACACAGAAGAACGTGCTGCTGACTTTCAACTTGACTTGCTCAGTTTCTGAGACATTTTCCAGGATCAGGTCAAGCTCCGGCGACCCCTGCTGAATGGTTCTATCTTTCTCCTTTATAAATGCAACAGTCACAGTGACATGCCAAAATGCCAGGCAGAATAGCAACTCATTGTCAGAAAAAAGAAAAAAACTGAATGCATTTGATTTTGATATGAAGAGCTCACCCTGAAATCCACGTTTACCCACTTCACTGTGAGACGGCGTGTGCTGTTCAGTCAGTGGCTTTGCTTACAGCTGGCTTCCTGCTGTCAGCCCTATGGATGACATTGCATTCATTCAGATTTCTCATCCCCAGGATACTACTCTACCACGGGACCCTAATCATCTATCTAATACATTAAGTCAGTGTGTTGAAAAGTTTTTCAGAGCCTTGGGAGAGGCAAGACAGAGTTTAAAAAAAAATCCCCTAAGAGACAAATCTGAACCTAGAAAAAAAATGTGGAAAAAAAAAATGCAGCACTTCAGATTTTCCAACCTTCTCCTGCTACCTAAATAGCACCAGTGTGGAGGTGAAGAAGATTCTAGTGATTCCTTCATGAGGAATTCACTTTATGTAAACTCACATGGTGAAGCTTTTCTCACAGCTCCCCCAGCTCAGAGACTACTGATCCTTTCTTATGATGGGAACTTGGTAATCTGAAAAAAATTTAAAGGTCCTAAAAAGTAATTCCTAGGTAGAGACTGCTTTTTCTTTTATTGAAAATATATTTTTTGATATAACATATCATGATTATGGTTTCCCCTCCCTCTACTCCTCCCAGTTCCTCCCACCTCTCCTACCATCTGAATCGACCCCATTTCTATCTCCCATTAGAAAATAGACAGACTTTTAAAGGATAATGTTATAATAATATAACTATAATATAACATATTAATATAAAACAAACACACCAGAATAGTTCAAAAGAAACAGAAGGAAAAGAGCCCCTAAAAGGCAAGAGAAACATAAAGAAATGAGGCCCACTTGTTCTCACACTCACGAAGGACCTGTGGGATTAAAAATAAAAGCAGAGAGAGGAGAGAGAGAGAGAGAGAGAGAGAGAGAGAGAGAGAGAGAGAGAGAG
>CABHPR010128330.1:4604-32201 GCA_902168415.1 Peromyscus melanophrys | reverse complement strand
GAGAGAGAGAGAGAGAGAGAGAGAGAGAGAGAGAGAGAGAGAGAGAGAGAGAGAGAGAGAGAAATAATAAAAATATTTAAAATTTAAAATAAAAGAAGAAGGCTTGACTGGACATTGTGAAAGAAGAAACCTCCAAAGTTGCAGTTGAGTTTGTTTACTGCTGGCCATCTCCTGGTGGGTGTGCAGCCTACCCTTAACCATAATTTGTTCCCCCAGTGAGAGAAGGCTCAGCCTTTAAAACCTAGGCTCATTACCAAAAGTTTAAGAGATTTTTTGATAACTTTAGGGGGAAAATTGGGAACTTTACTGCAAGCACACACATAAACGCAGAACCACGTTGGAACACTTGCCACTCTATTCAATTACATGCCTCACCCATAATTGAAAGTGGTCACTCATCTGTTATCTTCTAGTTTCTGCTGGAACAAAACCTTGAAGCCTTCTACAAGCTAGTTCTGGGTTATTAAAAAACAGAGGCTATAGAACATAGAAGCCCAGAAGCCCTTAGATTCCATGAGCAGATAGAAAGCAGGATACATGAATCAACTGTATGACTACATGCATTCATTTATTGTTTATTTTAACTGTTGTTTTTAGTGGAAGTACAGAAACTCATTCTCCTGCTCCTTCTCCTTCTAGATTTTGAAACAAGCCCTTATAATATAATTCAGTTCTGCCCTCGAGCTCTCCATCTCCCTGACTCACTTCCTGAGTCCTGGAATTTACAGACACACATCACTACTCCCAATTCCACATGTGCGTGTGTCTGTGTGTGTGATGTGTGTATGTACAAGTGTATGTATGAAAATGTTTATGTGTGTGACTATGGGTCAGAGGTCAAAGGGCAAACCTAGGTGTTGGTTTTCACCTTCTACCTTATTTGACACAAAGTCTCTTGTTCACAGTGTCTTAGGACAAGCTCGCTGACCTTAGAACTTCCAGGAATTCCTCTTCTCCATCTCCAATCTCACCATAGAAGACTGGGATTGCATACATGTGATGATGAGTACAGCAAGAACATAACCCAGTGACCCGTGTCTCTAGCACTAGAAAAAAATGTTTTAATTGAAAAAAATTTACCATATTGATTTGCTTTTTGTCAAAGTGATAATGAACAATTCATAGGCTGTTTGATCTTAAACATTTGTAGTAAATTTGTTTATATTAGTTTACGTGTGTACATGTCACAACCAGTATGAGGTAAGAGGACACCATGTGGCTGCCAGCTTTCTCCTTTCACCATTTGGATCCCAGAGACTGACTTACCAGGTTTAGCAGCAAGTGCTTTTATCCATGGAGTGATCTATCTCGTCAGCCCTCAAAGTACTTTTTGTAGTGCTCAGCAACAACCTGGGATAGATGCCTGAGATTCAGCACTGGGCAAGATTCATGAAGTCTATTCCCTCATATGGCCTACGCTCTACCCAAGTTTGTAGTAAAGACAAGACTTAGCAAACTAGCTATTCCAAGAGTGAAAACTGTAAAGGAGGAAGTAAAGCCATGGAGGTGTGGAAAAACTGGAAAGGGAGGGGGGAGCAAGCAAGCTTTCCATCAGAGGCAGTATTCGGGCTGAGACGAATCATACCAAAAAGGGCAAAGATGTGGGAGGGAGAGAACATTCTACTCAGAGGAAAATGTTACATGGAGCTTTTAAGTCTATTTCTCAGACTGTCAGCTCACTGTTTTCCTGAATTGAGAATCCTGCTTCTTTAGTCCAAATGCATGCAGGAGATATCCAAGAGGTGAGAAACTCCTTCCTGCAAATTGTCCTCTTTACTTTTTGACACTATCTACTGAGAAAAACAGGTAGAAAGGATACCCAAGAAGAGGGAGGGGTGGGTGGATGTAGGCTATGAAGTGTCTTGATGGGAGAATAGATGAGTAATAGTGGGGCCATTTCAAATACACAAGAACGATGTCCCGTGGCTCTCATCCCAGTGTGGACAGGCTCACACTCACCTCAAGACCTGGAAAGTGCTTCATCTCTCAAAGCATCAGCTATCTGGTTTCCAAGGCTTCTGCTGTTTTTACACTTCCATCCAAACATCTACAATATTCTGATTGTTCTCTTTTACATGAATGAAAAAAAAAGAACATCTTAATTTCTGCTTCTAGACTATAATGCCAGAGAGCTTTTCTTCCTCATCTGGTCTCTTGAATTGTAGCATAAAATACATTCTGGAACACTATTTAGAATGTCTTCTCACATCTGTTATCTATGATTCTCTGTACTTCAAACGCTCTCTTTTTATCTGGTCTGCCATCTTCATGAAACCTCCCTACCAGTAAGATTTTCATTTAAATCATCCTTATGAGTGAGTTTAAACAGATGCATACGGAACCCAATCAATGAGGGATTTTTTTTTTCAGATCTCAGTACTTACTCTGATAAGCATTTGCTTCCTAGGTAATTCAAGAACTGAAGAAGCTAAAGAGCTGTTCCAGCTTCAGCCATAACGGTTTGTGAGGAGCTGTGGAGAAGGCACTGACGCTGATATGGTCTTGTGAGTTTTTCCCCTTCATTTATTCTCATTAAGAAAGATAATTGCATGAAAACAAGATTTTTTTTCCCTTGAGGGTGCACCTGCTCTTGCTGTGACATGTGACTTGAAAGGTGCTTCATTGTATCTGTGACATCTGTTGTTTCCAGAGTAGCCTAAAATGATGTTTATTATAGTTAAGCAAGAAGGCAGACAACAATCCTAAGCTAAAAACAACAAGAAAACATATAAATAACACACACAAAGGCACAACGCAGTTCCAAACCCATGTGTCAGTCATTTATGAGAGGAGATGTTGCTAAGAAAATGAATACTTGGTAAACTGAGATAAGTCACTGCTTTAATACAATGTAAATATAAAAGTGAGATCATCGAGACTCCAAATTCAAAGAGAAGATTTCACAATGACCAGAATTTTTGTCTTTATACTTGAGGGCACACAAATTGTGCTGACTAGTCTAATATAAACTTGACATAAGCTAGCATTATCTGAAAGGAGGGAGACTCAGTTGAGGAAATGGCTCCATAAGATCCAGCTCTAAGGCATTTTCTTAATTCATGATCAATAGAGGAGGGCCCAGCTCACTGTGGATGGTGCCATGGCTAGGCTATCCTGGTTTCTATAAGAAAGCAGGCTGAGCAAGCCATAGCAAGTAAGCCTGTAAGCAGCACCCCGCCATGGCCTCTGCATCAGTTCCTGCCTCCAGGTTCCTGCCCTGTCTGAGTTCTTGCCCTTACTTTCTTTGATGATAAATAGTAATATGGAAGTATAAGCCAAATAAATCCTTTCTTCCCCAACTTGCCATTTGATCATGGTGTTTCATTGCAGCAATAGAAACCCTAACTGAGACACAAATTTAATATTTTTCTGTTATCTAATGAAAGGACTGTTTGAAACTTCCGTGTATAATTGTTATACAACAATACCTACAACCCCCCCTTTTCCAGTTATCAACTTCATTTATAAGTAATAACTGTGTTGTTTATAGAAAAGGGAAAACATGTATTATTTTGCAAAATAGATTATCATCACCAAACAATTGTTGTAATAATGTAAATGTTAAATTTCATTTCTATGCCTAGACAGAAGAATTTTCTATTCTTTTTGTTCCTGGCCTTTGTCTGTCTCAATGTTTCCCTTATTTTATTTTGTCAAACCAAAACTGAACTAGGGAGTTTGCTTCCGGTAATCCTGTTGAGGCCTAGGGTTTAAAGGTCATCTACATCATTTCTACTCTTTTGCTAAGGTCAGAGTTGGAATATATAATAAAAAGAGGAAAGGAAAATGTTACTATAGTACACAGTTTAGTAAAAATCAAAACAGAACAAGAACTACATCACCTAAGGGTGATGATTATTCAGAGATGTCATGTCTGTGATCCACTTATCTCAAATATTAGTTCTATTTTTAGTTACATAGTTTATAATTATGACCTCAGTCCTCTTTATAGCAATTTAAAATTTTGGCCACTTATCGAACTCAAAAGAACATACTAACATCAAGATCACTAATTACTCCAAAATACCTGCCATTGTGTAGGCACTGCCTCCAGATTCATGGTGTCCTCTGACATCGCCTGGGTGTCATTTAATACTACATGATTCAGATGTCACCTGACAAACTTCAGTGGAAAACCAGAGGAAGGAAATTTTTTGATCAGTGTTACATCTTATGCAATGATCAACACTATCCTTGTGAAAAATAAAAACATCTGTTCATGCTTTTCAAAACAATTAATAAATAAGTTGGTGAGCTTTTGATTCTCCTTTAATAGTTTGACTGTTGAAAATTAAGTTCATCCCTACAGGAAATGTGGGGTTGTATGATGCTTTTTTCCATTATTCTCTCCTGCAGCTTGCCTTGTGACAGGCACAATACAATTTGCAGGTAGAGTGGTGCCTTCCATTTGAAAATCCCCTCCCTTCTTGCCCCATGAGCTCGATTGTAATATCTCAAATTTCACATTTGGAGATTAATTCCTTTTGGTTTTGAAGGCTCATGTGCTACAAGAACTCCCCATTAAAGTGCAAATGTCCCTGGGAGTGGAAACATCTTAAGCCAGTAACGATCAGCCCGGGGATCCATATAGCCTTGAGATATGACCAAGATCTAATTCTGTATGAGAGATTACAAAGTTGTTTCCTTGTTGTTGCTTCTCAAATATATCACGGTACAAGCATTTTAGTGGGTAGAATGAAGTGCTATTTCTAGTCAATGAAATAAGGAAAATAAGTTCCAAGAATATACATTTTTAGATTAGATTATCATAGGGCCTAGCAGACTGAAAACAAGAAAATCTAAGACTGTGTATAACAGCACCAAAACATAAAAAGCAGATGGATTGGGCCTGATGAGCCTGGGTAACTGCGTCATAAGCGTAAGGATGTGAACATCATCATGGGGGACAATCATACAAAGAGAAGCACCCAGCTCCGTAAATACATGCAGCAAAACAAGGCAAAATGAGAGGGGTTGCTAGAGAAATCCATCAGAGCTACTTATTGAGGGGGTCTAAATAAAGTACTCATGCTAGTTGGCACACACACACACACACACAAACACACACTGAAAATCCAGCACTGATGTGCTTTAGCCTAGGCAAGAATCCTCAAAATAAAAAATAATAATAATAATAGTACTGACTACATAAGGAAGTTTCAGACTCAATCTGAGTGAGCACCCCTGAGTTCCTATGAGAGAAGAGAGCTAGAGAAACCCATGCTGCTGAGAAGAGAGACACACTGATGCTCTCTGCTATCCAAACAAAGCTCTTATTTGGCCATGAGGAAGCTCCATGTCTAGCAGGTTGGTGGAACAGACTGACCATATACAAGAACTCATCGGGGCCCTTCCATTCAGGGAGAAATCTATGGAAGAAGAATCTGGAACAAAGTGCAGGGTAACTCCATGTCACCTGTCTCCATTAACTAGTTCATGCATGAACACAAACCAAGCACCGAGTGCCATCATTCATTTTAGTGAAAAAGACATCAGAAAATAAAGCAGGGGAATGAATAAACTGAAAGTCAGGTCCTGGAAGAAACAGAGATAACTGTGATGTCTGAAAAGGAGACTTCTGAACAATCTTACAGTCTCTGTGAGATCAGCAACTGTAAGGTACACATAGAAATTCAGCATGCCCTGCCAAAATAACAGAAGACAAGAAAATTGTATGGGAATTATGCTTTCATTTGACTAACTTAGTAGGGTGATTGTTGATAAAGATTATTTTTTAAATTGTGACCCAATAGTAAATATGGAACCAACTGTAATAAAAGAAAAAGAAAAAAAAAAGAGGAGGTGTAGGAAAAAGCTGCAGACTGAGGAGCATAGGTTCCGGATGGGTGTAGTGTGTCTAACAGGAGCTCTAGATGCAGAGAATAGAAGGCAGGGCTGTGTGGAAGTCAGGACAAGAGCAACGGGAAGGAAGGAAGCAACCTGAAGCTGAAGGAATGTGCGTGTGTATGTGAGCGCTCTCTCTCTCTCTCTCTCTCTCTCTCTCTCTCTCTCTCTCTCTCTCTCTCTCTCTCACACACACACACACACACACACACACACGCACATATGTGAATGTACACAAACACAGAGTGCTCTAGACATTCCTGAGAACATGACAGGGGCAATCACTGAAAGGGCAGGCAGTATCTTGAAGAACGGATCTGGTACAGAAAAGCAGAGAATTGAACAAAAGTATGTACTGAAGGAGAAAACCACAGGCAATTAAAATGTGAACACTCATATTAATACTCACATTCACAAATTTTAGGCTGAAAATAGTTTTTAAAAATTAAGATCTTGTGCCAGTCAGTGAAATGCCCCCAAAGTGTCTAGTGATTGTGTCATGCCCAGATAACTCCTATTTTTACACAGACAAAGCCATTTCTGAAAAATACATTAAAGGGCTCCTCAGGGATTGGAGTCTTAATGTTGGCCCAGGATATTCATCTTGTTTTGAATCATAGTATAATGAATAATTCCACTGGTAATGACTGAACCTCTGTATTTATAGAAAACTGACATTTCTGAACATGAACTGTTCCTGTTTCTATGTCACTGTGGCTCTGCATTTAGGAGTTCCGGCTTCTGTTTGTTGTGATTGCACTATCTTATTTAAAAACAAAAGATCCTATTGCTAGCCTTCATCCTGCATCACCCTCACTCCCGAACACCCAGGCATTCTAGGTAAGGTCTTTGTTGTAAACTTCCCTTTCCTCATGTCTCTCATCTTCATGTGTCTCATCCTATGTGCTTGCTCTGTACCAAATGGATTATAAGACTATAAGTACCTTATAATCGAATAGACTTTCGACATCAAACTGAAATACACTGGGCACTCTGTGTGTGTGTTTTATCTGCCTCCTCTCCTCCTCGCAGACTACCCAGTGCTTGGAGCAGTTCCCTTCCTGACATGGGTCTTGCCAGTGTTTTGTGTTTCTAGAATATAAACTCAGCCTAGAAAGAAGCTATCTCTCCTGTCAGAATAGTTTCTGTTGCAGCTGAGGCTGCCATACTAAAACACTATCAATTGAGGACTGAGTGGCTTTAGCAGCATATATTTATTTTCTCATAGTTTTGGAGCCCGGGTAATTTGAGACTAAGATGCCAAGGGCCAATCAGTTGGCCAGGGTTCCCAAGGGCCAATTAGTCGGCCGGGGTTTCCCACTCTGCTCTCAGCCCCACTCCATCAGCATCTACCTGCCTTGTCCTACACTGCTTGCCTAGCCAGAGAGAGGAAGCTAGTCTGCTCCCTTCTCCCTCTCCCTCTCTCTCTCCCTCTCCCTCTCCCTCTCCCTATTCCTCTCCCTCTCCCTTCCCCCTCCCTCTTCCCCCTCCCCCTCCTTCCAGACTCTCTTCCTTCCTTTTTCCTTCCCCTCCCTCCCTCCGTTTTTCCTCCACCCATAAAACCAGGTTGATCCAATTTGTACCTTACCTTTATTACTTCCCAGGGCCTTAATTACCCTGTAAAAGTCCTGTCTCCAAATATACTGACTTTGGAGGTCAGGTTTTCAATATATGGATTTTTCAGGGGTAGGTGTAGGGTGTGATTTAGTTCATAGCATTTTCCATATTTAGAACATGACACTGAACCCTCAGGAATATAAGGATTTCATATATATTGTCATGGTGGATAGTGAATTCAGGGCCTCATGTTTGCAGAACCACTGAGTTACAAATCCATCCCTAACAGTGGAGGAGACTATATAAATATTTTTTGAGCATTCTGATCTTGCACAGAAACAGTTATCTTTATAAGGGAGCACATGAATCTTTTCAGATCCCTTCTTTAGCTAAAGGTTCCACTTTCTTGTTTTTGTTTGTTTGGGGGCTGGGGCGTGTGTGTGTGTGTGTGTGTGTGTGTGTGTGTGTGTGTGTATGTTGCTTGGATTTTTTGTTTATTTCTGTTGTTGTTTTTGTATTTTGTTAGTATGCTGAGTCCTGACTCTTTTGTGTGGCCACTGGCCTCTAAAGCATGTAAAGCGTGTAATTCCACACTACCTCATTTGGAAATGAATTGTGAACAGCCTTGTGACATTGCATCATAATCTCTACCTGATTATTCCTCACACTTCCTAAGGGGTCCTAAGCCATACACTGTCTACTTGGCACCATATACTGCCACGGAGTCCCTTATAATTTCCAGCCAGTACTCATCACATGAGTAATACCTCACGTGAAACTATTTAATGTTGCCTTTCTTCATTTCTTTCTTTCTCTTCCCTTTAACATGCATGTGCCAAACTAATGGCCATACATTTGATTAGAAAGAAATTGAGTTGGAGCATTTCAGGTAGGAAATATTGAGCCAATAATTCTAAAAGCATTTGCTATCTTTGAAGAACTGGTGAGTAAGAAAGATGAGATTCATTCTCTCTAATCTTGTACAGCCTTTCCCGACCAGTTTTAGGGAAGACTTTTTGTCCTCATGGGGTTTTCTGAAGCAGATGGTTGGAATAGAGATTAGTATTTAGGGTATTTTAGTATCAAACTATGAAAGGAAGTGGGAACAGCAGGACAAGCAGAGGAAGAGGCTAGACTTGGGTCCAGCAGAGCATCAGTAAGTCTGGGCCTAACATAGCATCACAGTCCATGTACTTGGATCAGCAAGGTCCCTGGGATGCGGCTTTCATGACTAACTGCATTCAGGCTGTTCTGGGAAGAGGGGACAAGCAGCATTCAGTAGAAAATGCAGGCACTGATGCTCTGACAGCTGGGCAAGATGTCTGTCCTTTCAAGAGGACCTGGGCAGCACATCTCTGTCCTTTCCACAGTCTTCCCCTTTGTGGGACTCAGGTGTGCTTCCTATTTATTCTACTAGATTTCCTGTCTAGTGTTTCCTTGAGCTTCTGTGTCTGGCCAAACCTTTGAAGAGGAAAGCAGTTGGACAAACCACAGTTCCTGCCACCATAGCCTGTAACTGGTGCTTACTTTTCCTCCTTCTGATATTCATTATAAATGCATCTTGGTATCCTACTGAAGCTCACAACCCTCTCAATTCTCTGTCTTCAGAACAGCTTCTTCATGCTACAGCATATCATCTATCAATGAATGTCATGTTCACAGGCCCATCCCAGCATTTGTATTATTAAGATGAGTCGTGTGATCATATCTACTCAGTGTTTTATACATAGGCTCCTATGTTGGTAGATTAGACTCCGTAAGCCCCTGGGAAAGTGGAACAAACTTAGTACCACTCAGAAAAGTAAACATGCACCTGGAATTCATATTTATTACTGTTAGAACAAGGAATATCCTGGCCCTTTCAGGATGTAAGTGTTCCAATATAGTCAGTGGCTACTAAGTGGCTGGTTGGTCTCCTTGAGAAATATTACAACATAAGCTCAGGGTTAGTCTCTGTTGCTAGCAGGTAGACAGTCAACAACAATCACAACCAAACTTGGAAGTAAACAGAAGCCCTAGTTATTGATTGGGACACTCTTGGAGAGAAAGCTGCAAGGAGGGATGGCCTGATTTCTTCAGACCGTAGGACATGGCTTCTTAGAAAGATAGAGTCCTAGAAGGGCAGGCCCGTGATCTAACACTATGACGTGACAATTTCCATTGAGTAAAGCTGACTGTTTTTATACGTTTCAAAGTACCAGCGAAAACACACCAGTGTGTTTATCTAACAAATTGGTTGGTGTTCTGCTGTGGGATGTTCTGTATGACAAATGTGTTAATAAATAAGACACTGATTGGCCAGTGGCCAGGCAGGAAGTATAGGCAGGACAAGGAGGAGAGAATTCTGGGAAGTGGAAGGCTGAGTCAGAGAGACTGCCAGCCGCCACCATGACAAGTAATATATGAAGATGCCGGTAAGCCATGAGCCATGTGGTAAGGTATAGAACTATAGAAATGGGTTAATTTAAGATATAAGGACAGTTAGCAAGAAACCTGCCATGGCCATACAGTTTGTAAGCAATATAAGTCTCTGTGTTTACTTGGTTGGGTCTGAGCGGCTGTGGGACTGGCGGATGTCAGAGATTTGTCCTGACTGTGGGCCAGGCAGGAAAACTCTAGCTACAGTGTTCTCCTGAAGAAATGGATTAAGGTGAGCCCTACTATGCTTTGGGAAGTCACTAAAATATCTGAAAGGGGAAATAAGAAGTAACTGCTATTTTTTGTTGTTGCTGCTACTAATTTTTTTGTTGTTGTTTGTTTTTTGTTTTGTTTTGTTTTGTTTTGTTTTGTTTTGTTTTGTTTTGTTTTCCCCATGAGATTGGCCCCATAGACTCATACATTTGGTCCCCAGTTAGTGGAACTTTTGGAGAAGGATGAGAAGGTGTGTCTTGTTGGAGGAAGTATGTCACTGGGGGATAGGCTTTGAGGTTTGAAAAGCTGCACAATTCCCAGTGTGCCTCACTATGCTTCCTACTTGCAGATACAAATGTGAGTTCTCACCTGTTGCTCTTTCTGCCTGCTGCCATGCTCCTGTGGTGATAATCATGGACCCACCCTCTGAAACTGTAACACCCACCCCCGCCCCCCAATAAACTCTTTCTTCTATAAGTTGCTTTCAAGGTTAAATGTTACTTTATGTGAACAGAGTTCCCTGTGGTGTTATATTGTGAGTGATCCAGAAGTCTTCTGATTGTACCTTGGTCTCTGACCCCAATCAAAAAAAAAAAGTAGTGTTTCCTTATGAAGAATGAAGCAACTCAGTTTTGTTGGCTCTAACTAAGGGAGTCAGAAATGTTTTTCAGTAGGAAATAGCCAAATTGTTCTAAGTTCATGTAACTGTTTAGGGGATCATTGACACATAGTTGAACGTAACTTAGATACCATCAGCTCTCCTTAAAAAGAACCACAGGAACAAGTCCCTGTGGATTTCCACTTAGAATTTACACCAAGGCACTGCTTTAGTCAAGGCAGTTTTCTGTGCTGGGAGTGTTATTGGCACTTTGACACAACTTTACGTGCTGATCCCTTTAACTTAACTGTGTACAGTTTATACAAGGTCCTGTCTGATTTTCAGTTTTTTTAGCAAGTGAAACAAGCATTACTTGTTGTATTGTTTTAAAGAGTAGAGCTATCATAAATGTTTATTCTAGCTACCTAGCCAACAATTGCTCTCTGTTGTTGTCATTATTACACAAAGACTAAAGTTACCCTCTACTTTTCATCAAAATTCCTTCTTCTTTTGAAAATCAGATCACTTAAGTAGATCATAATTAGCCAGCTCTATGGGCATTGTAGATACTTAATTTAAGTAATATGAAATAGGACAGTGACAAACACTATTCCCTTTGGCAAATATCATTCACTGCATTTTGCTGAAATGGTGAATAACTATTGTGCGCATGACGTCAGTGAAGCTTTTAAATAAATTGTCCTCTTGTGAATACACAAAGGGAACACCAACTCTAATGCTACAAAAAAAATTTTTTTGTTTGTAATTATTTGTAATGGAAACACTATAATAGGAGCTGTTACTACGGTGCCTTCCATAAGTGCTAATTAAATTATATGGTGAATACATGTGCAATTGATTTAAATGCCTTAATTCTATTCTGCATTGTTATGGAAAAATGCACATATGCTTGCAGATCCTAATGTACTGCTTTATTCCATTATCCTAAGTGGTTTTCTTTCTATGTCTATGTTGAAAGGCATGCAAGGAGAGAAGTCTGGCTGTCAAATGCCCACTGCAGTAAGAAATCAATTGCTCCAGGAAGTGCCATAATAATAGTTACTAGCTTCTGGGAATATGAATTTTATTATCTCATCTGTCCTTGTTTCTGAAGATGGTATCGCTTAGACATATGAGAGAAGATGTGAAGGGATTCTGGGATTGAGAGATGGCTCAGCAGACTGAGTTATCCGTGTGTGGTTATGTGCTGGCTAATGGCAAGGGTATAGCCTAAGAAAGGCTTCATTAGCAAATTTTATCAGTACGTAAAGTATACTTACCCAGAATGCAGTGGCTATCATGTCACTGGGTGGCGTAGCCTAATGTAACTTCTGCGATCTGTTCCTAACTGCAGCATCACTACGCAGAACACTACAGTAACTTGTTTCAAATGCTGACATACAGACCCTGTTGGTCTTGAAAATACTAGACTTTCACAGGACCCAAGAAGGATTTTAGCACATGTTTTAACAGCATTTTCAAAAGGAAAACAGAACAACAAAATCTCTTATTGTGCTCTTCCAGTCTTGAAGAAAGGGCTGAAACAGTCTTTCTATTGTGAAATGAGAATAAATGTAGAGAGATTTTTGCTTTCTTTTTTTTTTTTTGTTTGTTTTGGCAAATAAAGCACATAAACTCTCATCTGTTCCCGAGTTGTTGGAAATGTTAAAGATATCAGAATAGGAAAAAAAAGGAGGGAAGGCTAAGGAGAGAGGGAGGAAGAAGGAAGAGAGATGAAGGGAGGAGAGAAAAGGGGAAGAGGAAAAGGAGGAAGAGGTTGGGAGGGGAGGAAGGGTAATGAAAGAATAGCAAATTGACCCCCACGGAGTGCCTTCTTTAACTCTCCTGAGAATATGCCTAAGACCAAACAATAATTGATTTACTATTACTGTCTCCAAATCATCGAGAGATCGTACGTAATTAGCTAATTGTGTGGATGTTGTGGAAGGAACAATCAATCAAGATGCAAATGTAAGAGCAAGCATGCTTCTCTTCTCTGTTCACGGGGAACCAGGGCGTGCCAAAGGTCCATGCCTGGGCTCTGGAGAAAGAGAAATACCATTCTTGTCAGGGCGTTTCCTAATCAGAAGTTAATGGGTGTGTTAATGGAGATAGTTAGCATTTATATAGGACTGTAAAGTTTATAAAGTGTCTCTGATGTGAGCAGGGAAGAGGAATTGCTCCGGCAGTTCAGGGACAGGAACCTTGATTTTTGTTCCTGGCTAGAAACTGGAAATATCATTATTTCTATCCTGGACACAACCCCCAAATGCCAGAATTATGTTCTCATTACTGCCCTGATTCCTTGCTATTTTTCTTCTTTTACACATCTGCCTCCAGAAGCTGTGTATAAGGGTGTGGCAGCATCTTCTCTCAGACACCACCATCCTTTCCGATGAACAGCTTTGGGGCTGAATCTCCGGATTCTTGGGGCTATTAGTCTTTGGGCCTTGTGTATTCAACTGCTGTCTTAATTTGATCTTCTCTAGTTTCCGGTTAATCCACACTCAAAGAGGGTCCTGTGACAGTGTTATTCCATCTGTTTGGGTTCCCTTGACCTTTCTCTGAGGCTTAAAAGTCAGCAAGAGAGAAGAACCTAAACTCATCTGTGGCCTGATTTCAACCCATCTTCCAAAGGATTTTAGGGTCGCAACTCTTGAAAGGAGGGTGTTACAAGAATAAGCAGGCTTGCAATTCCCTGAGGATGAACACTTCCCTCAAGACCCACTTTGGACATTCCCTCCAGTTCCCCCAGTCTGGGGGTACATTTTAATTGTCAATGGGCACAACTGATGTAGGAAAGCCTGTGCACTGTACTAGACACCGTTCCCCAGATGTGGGTCCTGGACTGCAGACCTGTAGAGGCAAGCGATGCACAGTAAGCTATGTGCTCATCTCTCTCTGCTCCTGACTGCGGATGTGACTAGCTGCTGCAGGTTCCTGCCTGGGGTTCTCTGTAAAGACAATGTAGCCTGGAATGGCAAAACAAAATAAACTCTTGATTTCTTAAGTTGCTCTTGTTAGAGTATTTTATCACAGCAACGGGAGCAAAGCTCACATACCTGGTTACTCTAGAAAGGGGAGTTTCACAATCACCCTTCCTTACGATTTAAAATATTCTGTGAAAAGATAGTAGTATCGGGACTTTGTTAAGTCTCATAAAGGGAAAGCTACTTCTGCTTTGTCCAAAGAATGAAATCTGAGTTCTCTCTCGCGCTTTCCCATCCCCACTTTCTCAGTCAAATGAATTCAGGAAAGATACACGGAGTGATAGACACAGAACTGATTGCCAAGGGAAGGAAAGTCCATTTAAGAGATGCCAAAGCAGAAGGGATTCTTGCAGGGAACATTCTCAGAGTGTGAGAGTGGCCATGACCAGAGAGAACATGGCATCAACATACACACTATTTTCTCTTCTTCAAAATCTCAATGTGTATGTATTTATGCATGATATTTGTATGCATATGTATGTGGACATACAGGTGCACTTGCCACGTGGCATATGTGTGGAGGTCAGAGAACAGTCTCAAATGTTCATCTGCTGGCCTATGAGCTTTTCCTCCAGCTATCTTACCATAGGAACCCATTACCACATCTGTCTTTCCATGGGGATCAGATCCCCATACTTGCTCAGCAAGCCCTTTAACTACTGAGCCATTTCCTAGAATCTCTGGAATAAACAGATTTCCCGAAGCGTTATCACTTGGGTAAGTTACTGATGGGTCCCTTTCAATTAACCCTCAAAAACGGGGGTAGTACTGTGCATTTGTGTTTTACCAGAAAGTCTCTACTCGATGTTTTAAACTTTGAGGCTGCTTAGCATGTCACATCTTTATTGAAGTCCAGAGGTACAATTCCTATCCCATACTTTTGGCCCAAAAGAAAAAAAAGTCATATAACAAAGTATATTTAAAAGAATAAGGAAATGAAAATGTTGTTATAAAAATAACCAGAAGGAAACAGCTCTCCTTCAAAGGGCCCCAGCAAAGTCCAGATGCCTTACCCCCTTCTCCCTTTCCTGTGCTACACAAACCTTAAGAGGCAATTATGTTTCCTTCCTCCTTTCACACACTGTTTCAGGTTCTAAGAAGGGGCAGTTGTGATACTGCCCACTTCCCTGAAGTTAGTGCACATCTCTGAATGCAGGAGATGGAGGCAGAAGATGATTAGGAGGAGAGCTCTCTACTCCATGCCCCTCAAGCCTGCTAATTTCTAACTAGCAACCCCACCATCATCCATACTTTACTGGCCTGGCCTGGCCTGGCCTGGCCTGGCAGCTTTTAGTATCTGGGATTCGCCAGATTCTTGGCAAGTTAGCTGCCAGGTGTGATTTTCTTATGTATGGTGTATGACATCTCCCCAAAGATACTGCCGCAAGGGAGTCCTTGCTATTGGTGATTCCATCATTCTTACTCAAAGGCTGCACCTCTGACAGCCACTGTTGCAATACAGACCAGGCTGCTGCTCAGATGATGTCCATCTACAGCCGAGTTTCTCTGTTCTCATGTAAGGGTCCCAGAACAACAGGCTCCAAGCTATCAGGGCATGTGAATGGCACCACATATAACAGATACACATTAACTTAGTGAGACCCTTCTTCCAATTCCCCAGGATGCAAAATTATCCCCTTTTCTCTGTTGCCAGGGAATTAAAATCAGCCTCATGTCAAGCATAGCCTGTGGACTACACATCAACCGCAGAGTGTAATTCCCTAGTACCTCTGAAACCTCCTATAAAAAGGGATTACCTACTTCAGTTTGATCTCTCTTCGGAGCTCCCAAAAGCTGTTAGGTGACTGTCTGTTCCTGTATTAATAACTCTTCTTATCTAAATATTGTCACCCAAAGGTCAATCTGCCTGTGGTGGTTTGAACAGGAATGGCTCCCGTAGACTCATGTGTTTGGATGCTTGGCCCACAGGGAGTGGTACTAGTAGGAGGTGTGGCCTTGTTGGAGTAGGTGTGGCCTTGTTGGAGGAAGTGAGTCACTGTGAGGGCGGGCTTTGGGGTTTCAAATGCTCAAGCCAGGCGCAGTATCACTGTCACTTCCTGTTGCCTGTGGATCCAAATATAGAACTCTCAGCTCCTCTTCCAGCACCATGTCTACCTGAATGCCACCATGATTCCTTACATGACAATAATGAACTAGACTTCTGAATTGTAAACTAGCCCCAGTTAAATATTTTCTTTTATAAGAGTTTCTGTGGTCATGATATCTCTTCACAGCAATAAAACACTAACTCAGTGTCCCCCTTGAATCTCAAACTGAAATCTTTGATCTGCCAAAACTTCAGGTTAGGAACTGTATTACAAATGAAATGTATTTTTCAAGCTTTTGAAACCATAAGAATTGATGCCTGGTAACTCTGAGGCAGGAGTTAGCACTCCATAAAAAGTAAGAATAAGGATCCATGTTACATTAGTAAGAGACTAATTGTGTAGCCTACAATAAATTAATAGCCTACAGAATAAGAAAAATGAGTTGGGAGAAGTGATTATAATCCCTGACCATGCCATTGAGTGGAGGAATAACACATGATCAGCACTCCACTTGGGCCCAGAAGCCATGCAGCTCATTGTAGGCTCAAAGATGACCACTCTCAATAGTACAATTCCCACCATAATGCTATGAAATAATCCTTTTGCATACTCTGAAAATGTGTTGCTCTCATTGGTTTAATAAAGAGGTAACTGGCTAATAGCTAGGCAGGAGGAGGCTAGGCAGACAAGCCAGACTGAGAGAACGTGGGGATAAAGAAGGGCAGGGTCTCCAGGAGACAGAAAGGTACCCAGCCATGTGGTAGAATGTAGATAAGAAATGTGGGTTAAGTTGTAAGAGCTGGTTAGTAACAAGCCTAAGCTATCAGCTGAGCATGTATAATTAATAATAAGTCTCCATGTCATTTATTGGAGAGCCTTCAGTCCTGAGGAAAAACTCTGCAAACACCATAAGACTCATAAAAGGACAATAAGCAAGATGATACATTACTATCTGTCCCTTAGAACCCTCCTCACTCTCATGAGTTTTTTCTTAATAAATCTATTTCCTCTTCTCACTCCTTGCTGTGTTTCCTAATTCTTTTGGGGTATGGGACCATGGACTCAGAAGCCACTGGTAGAGAGGTGACTTTGATTGCCACTCTAGCTCCTGGAGTTAAGCTCATCAAGAGCAGGAGAAGACTTTGTCACACTTGAAGAACCTACATCAGCTGCACCCAGTGTGACCATCTAGCAAATCCCTCCTCTGGCCAAAGTAAGCAGACATGACTCCTTGGAGGCTCAGTACAGTGCAGCAGGTCACACTGTTCCACACTGTACAGGACCCATAGCCTCCCAACCCCTCTCTTTCCTGTTGCTGTGGAGCATTTCACAAATCAATTGAAGGAACAGCTGCAAACATTCCCACAATTCCAAAGATATAAATGCAAAACAATAGACCTTGGAGTCTACTGGACAATGTAAATGTGTAGGATAGCAAAAGACGAGGAAGCTGGATGATTCAAGGCTTCATTTCCAATATTTTTATCTCTGTTATTTTTTAAGTGCTAAGGCTTGAATGTCTGGAAAAGCAGGTTCTTACATTTTGCACAGTCCTAAGCAGCTTGAAATCAAATTAGAGCAGACTTTAGCAGGCCATCATAAAGAATATGTATTTACCAGTTTCAAAAGCTTCCTGGAAGATTTAGTAGGGCAGGAGTATTTCCGTCACAATCCATTAACCCTATTTATCATCTATTGAAAATGTCTAAGTGTGAAACCATTTTCAATCTATGCTAATGTGCCTAGTACTGATATAGCATACCATACTTAATTTCCACACTGCATTATATGGTTGTTTTTTGTGTTTCTGAATCCAGAGGTGGCTGATCTCACAGCTTCAGAATCTCCTTCCCTCACATCCAGAGAGTGTGACCATGGAATAGCGATTTTTAGCCTCAACCAACACAGCAGAAGCCAGAGTTCTGGTGGTCTCTTCCTCTTAGCCTTCTGCTCAGTCTGAAAAGGGCACCTTTGAGAATAAAATAAGAAGTGGGTCTCCATAGAATGTTGATGCGAAAACACAACTCTCTCCTCAAAGGGGATAAGGATAGTTTATTCTGAAGCCCAATGTGGGTGACTGCACCTAGCAACAAATTCAGGCTATCCCATATCCCATCTTCTAATGTGGGTACTGACAGTTTCATGAAGTTTTATGGTCCCAGAACTAAGAAAGTCATAAATCAAGGCACTTTTAAAATATGCCGATGGACACATTGGGTCAAAGCAAGTCAAGGGATCATCTGCTACAAGCCTCAGCTGCTGTCTGGCAACATTCCTTACCTTGGTGGAAACTAGTGGTCTATTGGATTCATACTTCCCATGAGGTCTTACCTGTTATTCACAAGGATGTTAGTTCAGAAATAGAGGTGGACAAGGAACGACTCTTAAGGGGACCAAAGACAGCCTGAGCTGAATTGTAATGAAGCTCTGGTCATGTGGCATTCCAATCCCTTCACCAGGATTCCTCACTAAAGTTCTAATCAATTAATCAGCCATGAAGAAGATTCAATGTACAGTGTGGTCCCTTCGAGGAAGTTTCATTCACAGTTCATACAACCATCTCTCCTGTGTGTGTGTGTTAGGGGTGGTCTGTGTGTGTCTCCTTGTTTTGGCTATTTTCCCTGTTTATTTGCATAATGTTCAGTAAACATCTATTATGTGTTACTGGTGGCAGTTGGTGCAGTAAATGAGATTTATATTTATTGAAATTTTCCTATATTTTCTGCCCTTTGCTGAATAGCTGTGGGCATTGTTTCATTAGATACTCACAAACTCCGATTTAAGCAGTACAGGTATTACAGTTGTTTCCAGGGGAGTTGGTGCTAACTCCCAGGCGCATTCCAGGTTTTTGTGTCTTAGAACAAGTAATTGAGCAGAGACATAGTAGCAGCAGAGGCCAGGCAGTTCATTAAGGAAGACACTTGAAAAGGAAAAGGCAGGATGGAGTCAAGAAAGATCCAGCAGCTCGAATTGCCTGGTGCTCAAAGGACTGTGGTTTGTATATCACATTTGCAGGATGGGCTTTCTCCCACGTACTCTGTCACGTGTACACACAGCTTAACATGCATAGCACATGTCCCTTCAACACCTTAAATCTCCACCCAGGTCACCTTCAGACAGACTGCCTTTGTGCCAGTGGTTGCATTTACTTGGAGGGGAGGTTCAGTCTTCCTCTTTACCAGGTGCTTTGTTTTGATGCTCATTTTGAAGCTTTTGCACAAGGCTCCCTGGACCTCACTCTGCCCCTGTTCTCCTTCCTCATCACCGCAACCATTTCGCATGAGAGGAGACCAGAACTAGGGGAGTTTAAATGATGGCGTGCGTGCGAGACAAACCCAGTGTAGCCTGACTGTGAAGCCCACCTCCTGCTAGGTTAGTGCAAAGGGAATTACTGTTGGGGACCGTGGATTGTAAAACACTACAACTTGTGGAGATGCTTGAAGACGTGGTGGCCGGGTGATGAGAGGTAAACACGGTAGATGGCACAAAGCGTGTAGCCCCGCTCATTCCGAAGCTGCGCTTGTGAAGTCAGTCACTGACATTTAAAAAAACCCTTTTTGTTGATCTGTGCCAGCAGTAGGCATGGCGGTGTCGGTTTCCTCTCATAGATTTGCTGAGCACAGCTCTTAGATGTAACGGTTTCACCAGGATTCAGAAAACTGTAATGGATCAGACCAGCAGCAACCATTAGTGACTATGACCCGCGCGGGCGCGTGCACATGCGCACGCACGTTTAGTCTAGCAATGTACTTTGGCGCTTCTCCATTCAGCCACTGAGTCAACCCTTGCCGTTTGCCCTATGCAACCCACGCCTCTCCCAATCCAATTGAGAAATCATTTGGTTTGGTTTTATAGAGTTAAGAGAGGAAGACAGCCCAAAATGACCTTTTTGTTTATTTGGTTTTAAATGTTCAATTCATAAAGCACCTACTTAATCGAGTTGTTTACCTTTTCAACCTGTTTTAAATACAAGCAACCTCAGATGGTCCACACTGAGGTCCTTGGAAACTTCTGTAGTTGCAAGAGGATCAGTTTTATGGCTGCTCTCATTAGTCATGGTCAGCTTCCCATGGTGAACACCTAACTTCTCTTCTTCAAAGCTTCCTCTTCCAGGCAAAACCCCTTGAACCCCCACTGCACTGTGTGACCCTTAGCAATCCCTGAACCAAATGTGTTGTTGATGTGGCAAATTATTTCCACTGCTTTGCTACCCATTTTGAACTCAAATTAGAACATTGGCTTGAATTTGCTTTCTGTCTAATATCATTTCCATAGCATAAAATCATTATAAAATAAAGTATAATAAGTCATTAGCAAAAAAGAAACCATAAAGAAAGAAATGTTCATTAAAACCATGCAAAATATAAGCAATTTATTTAAGAATATACTCCAATATCAAATGACAAATTTCAACAATGCAAAAAAAAAAAAAAACCATGATTACTTTTACATCGACCAAATATAAACCACAGAAAGAGCCAGAACAACAAAGAGTCAGACTCTCCACAAGGAGGGGCAATCCTTTGCAGTCAGCAGGATGTTTCATAACCCATTATCAAGTAAAGGGCTGATCTGAGAATAGGAATGTATGCCAGGATGTGCTGAAAACTATCGCTGAAATGGTTCCAGATTCGGCAGGAGCTCAGAGAGGGGTTTTTATTGCACAACTGGGTTGGGAATAGGACTTGAGAGAGACATTCTTGGCCTTGTACACATCTCTAGTTGGTTTGTTCTAACCTCCACTACCTTAGTTAGCTCTAACTGTCAACTTGGCATGACTTAGAATTATCTGAAGAGAGCCTCAGTTGAGGAGTAGCCTTGATTAGATTGGCCTGTCTGGGGGAGATTGTCTTGACAGTTCATGGAAGAGAACCCAGCCCATGTTGGGTGACATCATTCCCTTGGAAGGTGATACTGAAGAAGGGTCGCTGGGTGTAAGTTTACTAGCCAGCTAGGAAACAGGACAGACCATGGTTCTAGTAACACTTATTTGGGTGTGAAGTGAGTTCCTTGGTTAGGGGCAAGCAGGTCTGTCTTGGAATTCCTAGGGTGGTCTCCCCTAATGGTGGACTATGACCTGGAACTTTAAGTTAAATGAAGCTTTTCCTCCTCTAAGTTGCTTTTGGTCAGAGTATTTTATAACAGCAACAGACATGAAACTTGAACACCCAACTTAAGCAAATGAGCTCTTCCTTGCCTCTACACAGTGTATACATCATGGGTTCCCTTTATTAAATGTAGAAATTTAGTTTATTCTGATTTACTATCATGAGTGGGTCTTGAAGATTATTTTTTCTTTTTTTTCTCCTCAGAATTATGTGATTTTTTTCTTCTTTGTTCTATTAAGGTAGAATGATTCATATCTGCTAATGAACAATGTCTAATGACTTTCAAATGCTTAAGTTCTTTTTAAGAATAAAATTTATTTTTTGTTTATATTTTTATTTATATAAAAACTCTAATTCTTGATGACATTTTATTTTTATGTTATAGAATTTAATTTTCTAATATTTTTATTATGATTAGGAGGTAATATGATTTTGAATATATCATGGATGCTTTTGCTATAATAAAATATAGATAAGCAACCTTTTATCTTAAAGAGTTTAAGATTATTTCTTCATGTACTAGATAAAATTTATTAATAAAATGTTATATAAACACAGAAAATGTAACGACAGGCAAGATTTTTGGTTATACATTCATTCAATTTCATACTTAACTATAATATTTAGATTCGTATTTTATCATGGTAAGTTGTAGCTGGACATAGCTCCAGGTAAATATTCGATTCCATCTCTGTTACTGGATTTACCAAGCATAAAGTTATTCCTAAATGCTATTATCTTTGTATAGCTCTAAGGTTGGTATCATTTCTTCTCTCATTTTTATTGGGAATATGTGCCTTCCTCCTTCCCTTCTCAGGCTTGCTGAGCTTTGTCAATCTCATTAGTCTTTTCAAAGCCCTCAGTTTTGGCTGTGTTGACTTTGACTGCTGACTTTTCCATTTTATTGGTTCTTACTGTATCTTTAATGTCTTTTATCTGATTACTTTGATTATGTTTCCTTTCCATTCTTGCTTTTTCAGTATACAAACCTAGATCATTAATTTTAAACATATTTTCTTTTTAAAAATATGCATTTTAGCTATGAGTATAGCTCAAAGAACTGGTTTTTACACATTATAAAAATTGCAAAAAGTTATCTTTGCTTTATTATTCAGTTTGAAATTTTTTTGCCCAAGTGATTTGTTTAATGATTCATGATGTATTTACGAGTGCTTTATAATTTCTAATTATTTTGGAGCTTTACAAGCATCTTATTGCTTTAATTTTTAACTTAATTATATTATAGATGAAGAATACAGTCTGTAGGATTTAAGCACCTCCAAATCTATTAATAGTTAATTTTTTTAAGTTTTATTTTACTTTCAATTATATATATTTACATTTGTGTATATGTGCATGTGTGTGCAGTGCTTGCAGAGGCCAGAAGAGGGAGCTGTGTCCCCTGGAGCTTGAATGATAAGCCATTGAGAACCACCAGATGTGGATATTGGGAACCAAACTTGGGCTACCCTCAAGAGCAGTATCCCCTTTAGCCACTGATCCATCTTCAGCCCAGACAGTCTTTTTTAAATTTGTGCCCCATACTTATTGGGGTTCCGACTCTGTACATGTGAATCAGGTGCAGGAGTTGACCATATTGTGTTCTAGACCTTTATCCTGGTGCATCCTTTTGGCATCTAATTCCTCTAACAATTCATTTCACAATTGTTGAGTGTAGGATATGAAAATCTCCAACTGTGATTGTGGATTGATGTCTTTCATTACTCACGTCCATTTTTGCTTTGGAAAATTTAAAGCTATGCTTCAAAGTCTTGAAAACTTCAAATTATTATTTCTTTATGTTTTGTTGACCTTTTTATCTTCACAAAATGGTCTCCATTGTATGTGCTATGTCTTCCTAGTCTTGTTTTGTTAGTGTGCTATACCAACTTCAAAACTCTTTCCAATAGTCTGTCTTCATTTTTAATATCTTTCTTTTATATGACTTGATATGTGACATTTTATCCAGTTTGACAGTTTTTAAGTTTGGTTAGAATACTTACTTTGTTACTTTTAAGGAAATGTTGTTATGGTTGGACGGGCATTCAGTACTTTGCTATAGTTTTCCCATTCATATCATGCTTTTGACACGATTTACCATCTCTTTTACTGATGTTTGGTTTAATGAAACATCCTTTGAATCCACTGCATACACTACTGACTTTTGTGTTGTCTCATTATTTGAAGTTTTAGGAGTTCCATCTTTAACTCGGCACAGTCCACAGATAATAAACACTGGCAGTTCATCTTTTACTATTTTTGATTCACCTTAACATGTAGCAAAGGTAAGAACCTGACAATAACACATTCCCAGCCTCTATGCTATTTTTAAAGTACAAACCACAATTTCTTTATTTTTATATAATTTTTTTATTTTATAATTTAATTTAATTTTACATATCAGCCACGGATTCCCTTGTTCTCCCCGCTCCTGCCCGCCCCTCCCCGCCCATTCCCAACTCCTCCAGGGCAAAGACTCCCCTGGGGATTGAGTTCAACCTGGTAGATTCAGTTCAGGCAGGTCTAGTCACCTCCTCCCAGGCTGAGCAAAGTGTCCCTGCATAAGCCCCAGGTTCCAAACAGCCAACTCATGCACTTAGGACAGGTCCCATTCCTACTGCCTGGATGCCTCCCAAACAGATCAAGCTAATCAACTGTCTCACTTATCCAGAGGGCCTGATCCAGTTGGGGGCTCCTCAGCTATTGGTTCATAGTTCATGTGTTTCCACTAGTTTGGCTATTTGTCCCTGTGCTTTTTCCAATCTTGGTCTCAACAATTCTTGCTCATACAAACCCTCCTCTTTCTCACCAATTAGACTCCTGGAGCTCCACCTGGGACTTGGCTGTAGATCTCTGCATCCGGTTCCCTCAGTCATTGGATGAGATTTCTAGCACGACAATTAGGGTGTTTGGCCATCCTATCACCAGAGTAGGTCAATTCGGGCTTTCTCTCACCCATTGCCAGTAGTCTATTGTAGGGGTATATTTGTGGATTTCTGGGGACCTCTCTAGCACTTTGCTTCTTCCTATTCTCATGTGGTCTTCATTTATCATGGTCTCTTATTTCTTGTTCTCCCTCTCTGTTCTTGATCCAGCTGGGATCTCCCGCTCCCCTAAGCTCTCTTTCCCTTGAACCTTGCCCTTCATTATCCCCACTCATGTCCAAATTGTTCATGTAGACTCTGGTTTCTCTTCAGATCGTATAAATCCTTTGCCTTTCAAACCACAATTTCTAATGATTCTATGATTGCTATACCAGTCATGGCCTTTGACATATCTTCATGTTTTTTCATGTGTCTTGACTTTGGGGAACTGAGAGGGTGGCTCAATGGGTTAAAACTACATAAGCCTGGGCGGGGGATCAGTCAAGAGGGGAAGGAGACAGAAAACTTTGTACGTGGTCCATGAGCACAAACTGAGACAGCCCTCTGGGAGACAGACTTTGGTGAATCAGCTCTACTTTATTTCAGAGTATAAAGAATATATAGGAATAGAGAGCCTGGGGACAAACCCTAATTTTCATTAAGTGGGAAACTCCTATCACAAAATTCCTAGAACAAGTCTTAGTTATCATGTATATAGAAAGGGAACCTTTTAGTAGGGATTTATGTCAGGTTTCAAGCTAAATATAAGTCAGGCATCTGGGTTAGAGACGGCTTTCAGATCAGGTCAGTCCTCCAGGCCCAGGGACATTCTCCAGATAAGGGCAGGTAGAGGCAGGAAGTTCTGCTGGAGGGAGGAAGCTCCATGTTCACAAGCTATTGAGATAAACTGCCAGGCCCTGGGGAGGCTGCGACCTCTAACCAGCCAGCCATGTCTTCCAACAAAGCCTGGAACACAGATATGGTTGAGAAAACGTGTCATCTCAGCTCTCTCACCTAGTGATGGGAGGTAGAGGCCAGGGAATCAGATGGAAGCTCACAGACTAGCAGAAACAACCAAGAGAAGTCTTTTTTTCAACAAGGGCCAAGGTGAGAACCAACTCCAAAACACTGTCCACTGACCTCCACAAGTACACTCTGGCAAATATGTGCCTGCACCCAACACATACACATACAAAATAATAAAAATAATAATGATAAACCAAAAAGTTAATGAACTAAAAAAGTAAACATTTTAAATGAAAAGTCCAGAGTCTTACATTTATTTGTGTGTGTGTGTGTATGTGCTCACACTTGTGTATATGAGTGTGTGTGTGTTTATGTAAGTGCCAAAACTCATGTGCAGAGGTCAGTGCAACTTGGGAGAGTTCCTGCTTTACACTGTGGAGTGCTGAGGCTGGAACTTGGGTCCTTAGGCTTGCATCAAGCACCTTTCCCCACTGAGCCATCTCACAGGCCTGAGATTGTAATGTATAATGTATACTACCCATCCATTTTCTGTTTCACTAAATCCAAGGGACATTCTACATGATATAGCGTGGGGTGGGGGGACTGTGCTGTCTCCCTCTAAAGAGTGTTGAGCTGCTTTTCTTTTGTTTCCCCTCGAGGACAGGAAGTTAAAACTTTGGCAATACTCCATGATCCTGTTGAACTTTGTGGGGGAGCTGTTAGGACGGCTCTTCTTCCAGGGCATTGTGCACACTGCAAAGGCTTGCTCTTTCTGGTCTCTTAGATGAAAGATTGGATATACACAAGCTTGCACCCTCTGTCACTCCAGCTGGGGGAGAACAACTATTTCTGGACAGCACAGTATGATCTGAAGTCTCTTCTCATCTCTTTCTTCTTCATGGCAGCTGTTTTATGAGAAGCCTCAAGGAATCTCACCTTGTGCCCTTCCTCAGCAAGGCCATACCTTGTTGGAGGAGGCAATGGGGGGTGGGTTGGAGGGAAAGGCTGGAGGGGTGGGAGGAGGAAAGAGAGGGGCACCTGTGGTCGGTATGCAAAATGAATAAAAAATTCCTAAAAAAGAAAAAGAAACCACCGTGCCCATATGTAGATTTCCCCTTCCTGTGTAGTACCAGTGGGTCTATCAGCCTCAGAAGCACCGGCTCCCACCTCCACATCACCACTCTCAGTTTCTGCTTCAGCTTCTGTGCCAGGGTCAGCAAACCAGTCCATCAGAAAGCTATGGTGAATATGAAGCCATGCATCTTGGATTTCTTGTTCATAGGTGGAAGAGTGTAAAGCCTTCTTTCATATTCAGTTTGTCCAGAGTTACAGCTTATTGGCTACAGGTTAGGTCCAGGACCAAGTAAATTATAGTTGGAAATTCTGTACATTTCAATTCATTTACTGCTTTGAGAGGAATCATCATTATATATATATATATATATATATATATATATATATATATATATGCAGGTGGCCATGTCAGAGGAGCAGCAGATGGTGGTTGACTTTGGAGTGTCAGCCCACCAGGAGGCAAATCCCTGATGACTGAGTCTCAGATAAGCAAGGCCCCAAGACCACAGACTCTAGAATGTCTTTTGCTTCTGCTCTGCCTTTACATGTTTGCTGTTACCATCTTTCTGTGGTATCTGGTATGGTGTGAATGGGTGTGGGGGGATCCCCACTGCCTGTAATGTAGTGTTTTTATCTCATGGAAACATTCTATTCTACTGGGCACTTTTACTTGTGAACTATCATAAAGATGATTTCTTCCTAAGCTGCACTGTCTAATCGATAATAATAATGTTAGTTTAAATAGAGTTTTGATGATAAAAATATAAACAAGGAAGTGTTACACAGCTAGAACACATGAGTTTCTATGGAGGAGCCATACAGACTGTGGCTTAGGTTAATGATTAAGAAAAACAATTGAGTCTCAGTAGCCCAGCTAGTTTAAATTTTTCTAATCTTAATGTTGGGAGATATGTTTACAGGTTTCAGAGTGCATTATAGATGAAACAAAGCTTTGAAAATAAAAAGATGTTTTTGTCAAATAGCTTTGAGGTGAAAAACCCAAGAAGACAATATAATGTTTTAGAAAGGCACATAGTTGAGTGAGGAACTCATTAAGGTCAGGGAACAAGAACAAAGCAGCCCAATTATCATTAGCTGATGTGCCTTTCTTGCTAGAATTGATTGATGGACAAAGGTGATGATTAATGCCTTATACCCATTTCTGCCCTCAATCTCCTGCTATAAAAATCTATTGATGAGTGGGTATACACCCTAAAAATTTAAAGTAGAGCTGATTCTTTTTCTGATATAAAAGTTTAAATGTGTGATTCCTTTAAAATTCCTTGTAAGATTACCTTTCAAGATAGGTAATAAAGTGATTGCTCCTGTCTTTATAATTGCAAAGTGAAGCCCACCAGTAAAAGAATATCTTGTTTGTTTACACTCTGTTAATCTGTAACAAGTTGCTTGGGTGTGAATGTATGTGGGTTATTGGGATAATTTGCTTTTAACCTGTAATATGTAAAATGTTTAATCATGTAAGGGATATGGAAAACATGCTTTTGTTTTACTTGTATTCATTGTAATCATTCACTTGAAAAACAGAATGTAACCACATTGTAATTTGTATATTACCTGAAAGATTTTGCTGTGGTATATCAGCTGTAAGAGAAAGAATAAAGATAGAGTTAAAATATGTTAGAAGTAAAACATCTAGAGAGGTAGAGGGATATTTCTGGAGGGAGATAAGAAAGAGAATATAGGACACAGAATGGAGAATACAGAAGAATAAAGAAGGAGATCATCAAGAGAGTGTGTGAGTGTCTTTTCCCTTAACCCTCTCAGATAAAAAAGTCACAGTATGCGCCAACTCTGTGGATTCCCTTTGAGCCCTGTGCTGCTGGAGTCTGGTCTAGATAGATAGATAAATAGATAGATAGATAGATAGATAGATAGATAGATAGATAGATAGATAGA
>CABHPR010128329.1:14196-35769 GCA_902168415.1 Peromyscus melanophrys | reverse complement strand
TTTTTTTTTTTATCTGAATCTGTCTTTATTGTGTATCTGTAACTTTTTCTGTCTGCATGAGCAAAACCCCTAAATCAGCCATGCAGTGCATGGCTGGGAGACACCCCTTTGTACTGCAGCCCATGTGAGAGATTGTAGGAATCTGCCATGCCACTTAATTCATGGCAGTTGGAGGCTGGCTCCATCTCACAGGCTGGCATGAGATTGTGAGACTAGGAAGCTGCATTTGTCTCTGTTTCTGTGAGTTTAGAACCTTTTTTTTTAAAGCTTTCTCAGGTTTTATGTGTAAATTCTTGCCCCACGTTGGGTGCCATTTGTAGGCAGAGTTTTCCTGTCCCACAGCAGCTTTCAAATAACAACAGGCAGCCGCTTCCCAAATAACTGACTTGGAGACTTAATATAAATTATAAATGCTAGGCCAATAGCTCAGACTTTTTGTTAACTAGCTCTTACAATTTAATCCATTTCTATTAATCTATGTGCTGTCCCGAGGCTTGTGGCTTTTACCTCTATCCCATTTTGTGTGCCTGGCTGGTGATTCCTGACTCCACCCTTTCTCATCCCATCATTCTCAGTTTGGCTTTCCCGCCTAACTTTATCCTGTTCAGCTATTGGCCAGTCAGATTGTTTATTAAACCAATCATAGTGACATATATTCACACAGTGCACACAAGGATTATTCCACAGCAAAAATATGTGGACATCTATATTTTCCTGTATCATTGGTTGAAGATGATATATTTTATTTCATGTGCATTTTTGTAAAAAAAAAAAAACCAAGTGCTGGCATGATTTTAATCTGGGTCTTCTGTTCTCTTTTGTTGGTCTGCATGTCTAGTTTTGTGCCAGTACCATGCTGTTTTTATTTCTACAGCTCTGTAGCATAACTTGAGATCCAAGATGACAGTGCTTCTAGCATTTTGTTGGTTTGTGCTGAAAGAGTTAAAGAGAAATGGAATACAGGGAGTGATACCCTCAGGGTAAGATCTCACACAGTTAATCTTGCAATTTGTAAAAAGAAAGGACTAAGGAATTATTAATTCCTGAAGAACAACAACAAATCAAAGCTTATGTAAACACAAGGGAGGACACCAAGTACCATCCCAACCAAGCAGCAGAACTTGGCTTAGAGTCATGAAGAATACAGGAGTAGAAAGGTTGTAGACTCTCCCTCTGAGGTTAAGGAGAGCTGTTGAGCCAGATGTGAGATAGCAGAGTCCTGCATTGAGGCCCTGAGAGGCCATTTTGTGAAACTGGAAATGAAGTCTGGGTTGTGTTGGGGACCCCAGGATATTGGAGGTGACAGAGCCATGGGATGTCCACTAGGAAAAGCTATGCACAAGGAGTGGAATCAGCCAAGAATGAGAAATGTGTTGCAGTCAGCAAAGTTGAAGGGGGAGAGCCATTGAAGCCCTTTGACATCAGTCACAGAACTGGATTTGGAGTTTGCCCTCTGGGTTTCTGTCTTGCTTTGGTCCAGTATTTCCTCACCATGCCCCCGTTTTTCCCTTTTGGAATGGTAATGCATATTTTGTGCCATTGTGTGCTGGAAGTACAAGACTTGATTTTTGTTATATAGGGGGTTACAATTAAGAGATTGCCTTGAGTCTCAGAATAGACCCTGGACTTTTAAGCATTTTTGAGACTGTAAGACTATGGGGAATTTTGATGTTGATCTAAATGCATTTTGTATTATGACATGGCTGTAAGCCCATGGGGGATAGGGAGTGGAATGTGGTCATTTGAATGATAATAGTCCCCATAGGCTCATATATTTGAATGCTTGGTTCCCAGTTGGTGGAACTATTTGAGGAGAATTTGGTGTGGGGTTGGGGGACTTGTGTCACTGGGGGTGGGCTTTGAGGTTTCAGAAGCTCATACCATTCCCAGTGTCTCTTTCTCTGGAGCGGATGGAAGCTCTCAGCTACCGCTCCAGTGTCCTGCCTGCCTGCTGCCATGTTCCCCTCAATGAAGGTCATAGACTCACCTTCTGAGACTGTAGGTGCCCACTAAATGCTGTCTTCTACAAGTTGCCTTGGTCATGGTATTTTGTCACAGCAATAGAGCAGTGACTGAGAGAACTTGTGAACAGGGATACTTTGACTTCTTTTCCCCCTTTTTATTTCCTTCTCTTGTCTTACTGTTCCAGCTAAGACTCCAGGACTCTGTCTCCTACTTCAGAGATATTTGTTCATCCATGTTCACTGATCTTCAATTATAATAACTAGGAAATGGAACCAACCCAAGTATCCACAAACCAATGAATAAATAATAAATGTGTCATATACACATGAAGGAATTTTATTTAGCTTTAAAGAAAAGTGAAAAAGGAGAAATTATGGAATTTGCAGGTAAATGGATGGAAATGGGAAAAAATTACACTGAGGCAGTCCAGGCATAGAAAGACACACACTTTTATTTTTCTGCTTCCAGCTTCAATTGTGTATTTAACTTGGAATACCTATATAATCTACAAAACCAGAAAGGGACCATTGTACCAAGGAATCTAAAGGAGGGGGCTGGCATAGAAGAAGTGATCTAAAGTAGAAATGGAGATTACTGAGGGGTGAAGAAGTTCAGTTGATAACGGGGCAGAGAGAGGAGAGAGATGAGCAGGCTGGGGAGGAAGTTAACAGAAACAAAGGCTGTGTGAAAAACTCATATGGAGACCTACCATTTTGTAAGACAATTAAATCCTTGTGAACTGTTGGTCAGGGAAGCCTCAGAGGCCCTCCAAACAATACAGGCTCCTGCCATCCCTGTTGGTTGCCCATTGAAACTAGATGATAAGACTCTAGGCTGAAAACTACTCATCTTTATTGCAAAATCTATATCAACAAATCAAGCTGGAAGTGAGCTGGAAGCTTCCTCCTTGCTGGCAAGCTCTCATAGTCCCAGGACAGCTGGCAGACTATTAGGGGAGAAAAGACAACAGTCTTACACAAATATGAACCCTGTGAACCACAATGCCAACCTGCTGGGCAAGATGTGTTCACTGTTACAACAGTGGTGTGCCATTACTAGGACAATCATGAGTCTCTGCTTGGCTAAGAGGCCCACAGTACAGGAAAGAACTCATTCCAGGCACTATACCCCCACCCAAGAGTTCATGGCTGAGGAGGTCTCAGGCCCTGCAAAGAGACCTTACTGTTGTGTAGCTAAATTAAGATGGCCTCAAACTGCCTTCTAAACATTACTGTTCGTACCCACAGACAAATGTCACCTTCAGCCTTAGTCAGAGAAGCTTCTTTTTGCAATGATGGTAGTGGATGCCAGGACTCAGGACTGCTCTAGGTGCTGAAAGAAGGGTTAGTCACATGCTCCTTCCTACTGAGGACATTTATATCATCCTCTCTCTGGCTCATGAGACACTGTAGAAAAGAAGACAGAAAACAGAAAATAGAAGGGCTCTGAAATTCCATCTCTTAGGCATGACACAGTTCCCACAGTCTCACAGCAGCTGGAGTTGCCTGTACTGAGCATGCACAGGATTGGATCTGTTACCAGCCGATCATTGACCAGGGATGGGTTCAGGAAGGGATACCCCCCTCTGGACTGAACTGTTGGCTGCTGGTGGATTCTGATGGAGGGGCAGTCACTGTTTCAGTGTGTACACAGGTACACAACCGACGAACAGTTTCAAACCTCTGGCCACACAGACCACTTTGTTTCAACTCAGAGGGTCACAAACCAAAACACAAATACACGAATATGATCAAGGAATTAATAATAAAAGGGGGTGTGTTGCTAGGGGTGGGAGTGAGACAAGAAAGCCAGGGGTGAGAGTAACCAGAATGCGTTATATGTGTATGAAATTATCAAAGAACAGACTTGATATGAATATAGTACAAAAGAGAAATAGGAGAAACTGAGAGAAAATGGAGACGCCCTTTGTAACAGCGGATTTGGTTGTTCGGGCTGACTGAGTTATTTGTGCAAGCTGTGAAAATGCCCTTGGTGTGGTGGGTTTGGGACCCAGGTTCAGGGAGATTGGAGACTTGGATATTAAAAAGCAGAATGGCGGTCCAGGGCAGGAAAGAAAAACAATTTGAAGTGGGACAGAAAAGGGAATAAGGAATTGAAGGAGGAAGAGGAAGGGAAGGAGAGGAGGAGGATGGGAAAGGAAGGAGGACTGGAAGGGAAGACGGGAGAAGGAGGGGAAGTGTTGTGTGATATATTGTTTGTGTTCTGACAAATAAAGCTCGCCTGGAGATCAGAGGGTGGAGCTAGCCACTGGTTAACCGTAGAGACTAGGCAGTGGTGGCACACACCTTTAATCCCAGCACTTGGGAGGCTCATGCCTTTGATCCCAGCACTAGGGAGGTAGAGACAAGAATATAAGGCGGGTGGAGACAGGCTCTCACCCCCATTTGGTCTGAGGATTCGTGGAAGTAAGAAATTTCTAGTGGCTGCTGCTCTGCTTCTCTGATCTTTTATCAATGTCTGACTCTGGGTTTTTATTGTTAAGACTAATTAGGTTCACACATCAGGAACAGGAGGAGGAGGAGAAGGGAAGACAGGGAGGAGGAGGGGGAGGGAGGAGGAGGAGCAGAGGTGGAAGAGAAAGGGAAGAGGAGGAGGCAGCATAAAAGGGACAAAGGCAAGCTAGGTGGTGCATTGCACACACCTTTAATCCCAGCACTCGGGAGGCAGAGGCAGGGGGATCTCTGTGAGTTCGAGCCAGCCTGGTTTACATAGTGACTTGCAGGGTAACTAAGGCTATACAGAGAAACCCTGTCTCAAAAAAAAAACACAAAACAACAACAAAAAAAGGGGGAGGGGATAAAGGCCATAAGTAAATACAACCCCTGACCTCACACTGGGCTGGCAAAGCAGTTCCTGTTTCCTACCAGGGGCTTCGCTACTCTTCTTGCCCAGGTCCTTCGTGTGGAACGTTTGAGATGTTTGATAGAGGCATACTTTCTAGTTATCATCACAGGGGAAACAGAGCAGTTCCTGTTGGCCAAATGGTGTGACTCTTTTCTTGCTCCTCTAACTTATCTTTCCAGATTTCTCTTCCTGTTTATTCTCTCTGCCTGCCAGCCCTGCCTATCTTTTCTCCTGCCTAGCTATTGGCTATTCAGCTCTTTATTAGACCACTCAGGTGTTTTATACAGGCACAGTAACACGGCTTCACAGAGTTAAACACATGCAACATAAAAGAATGCAACACATCTTTGCATCATTAAACTAATATTCCACAGCATAAAAGAATGTAACACATCTTCAACTAATATCCTACAACACCTTCCCATACCATGAACACTAGTCAGTAGGAGTCAAGGCTCTAGGTAGGCACCAGTTCGACTTCTCCATGTTCAGTGAGTTATGTAGGTGTTGTCTTCAGCAGTAAAGTCTTACCATCAGTTTGTGGAGAGCAACCAACAGCCTTGGCAATAGCCTGGAATGTTTGGAGATTTCTGCTGGGCTCCTTTGGCCAACATCTTGTTTAGATGTAACCCATTCCTGGCACTGGAGGTTTCATTTGGGGGTGAGAAATGTCCAGTTGGGGCTTTGTCTCTCCTGTTCTTTGGTGATTCCGATTTAGATTTCTTTTATATATATATATTTTTTAAGAAGCTTCTATAGAAGTAGGTTTACATATGACCCTTAACATGGCTCCTAGCTGCCTTTCCCTGAATTCCTTCCCTTACTCCCTCCCTCCCCCTCTTTGTTCAATCCTCTTGTTCCAGTCCCTCCCCAGCCCATCCATCCATAATCATCTATTTTATTTCTTCCTCTTAGAGAGATCTTCCCTCCTCCTAATCTCTTGCTGTAACTGTGGTATATGGACTGTAAATTGTCAAGTACTTGACAGCTAGCATCCGCATATAAGTGAATTCACACCATATTTGTCTTTTTGTGTCTTGAGTTACCTCACTCAGGATGATTTGTTTTCTAGCTCCATCTATTTACCTGAGAATTTCATGATTTCATTTTCTCAGTAGCCGAGTAATATTCTATTATGTCAATTTTCTTTATCCATTCATCCACTGACGGACATCTAGTCTGTTTCCAATTTCTGGCTATTATGAAAAGATCGGCAATGAATATGGTTGAGCACTCCTCTTTGGCACTTTTGCCCATGTGAGGACATGGTAAGAAAACCCAGACAGACAGCAGATGCCAGCGCCTTGGTCTCAGACTGCTCAGCTACTGAACTATGGGAGGACATTTCTTCTTTTTTTTATAGGTTTTTTGTTTTGTTTGTTTGTTTTGTTTTTTTATTCTTTGGAAGTTCCATACAATGTGTATTGACCAGACCCATCCACCACTGCCACCCTCCACCTTCCTCAGTGCCTCCAAACTGCCTCCCAGCCTTGAGTCTTCTTGGGCCCCATAAGGTCCGGGAGTGAGGCCCAGTGTAACTTCCCGAGCCTAGCTCCAGTTTGGCGACCTGTCTTCAGACTTGACTTCTGCGTGAGTGTGAGTGGCTCAGCACTACCTGACCTAGAATCGTCTCTGCCTAGTAACTGCTGAGATGACATCATCTCATTGGCCCGCTATCCTCACCCCATCCCCCATGACCCCAACCTATATAAGTCTACTCCTACTTCGACAAGACTCCCGGCTCAGTGTGCTTCTCTCTGGTGGACAGGGAGGTCTGTGTAGCTAGAGTTTTCCTGCCTGGCCCACAGTCAGGACAAATCTCTCTCACCCGCCAGTCCCACAGCCGCTCAGACCCAACCAAGTAAACACAGAGACTTATATTGCTTACAAACTGTATGGCCGTGGCAGGCTTCTTGCTAACTGTCCTTATATCTTAAATTAATCCATTTCTATAAATCTATACCTTGCCACATGGCTTGTGGCTTACCGGTATCTTCACATGCTGTTTGTCATGGTGGCGGCTGGCAGTGTCTCCTCAGCCTTCCACTTCCCAGAATTCTCTCCTCCTTGTCCCACCTATACTTCTTCCTGCCTGACCACTGGCCAATCAGTGTTTTATTTTTTGTCCAATAAGCAACATGTTTGACATACAGACCACCCCACAGCAGGTCTGGGCCATTGACACTCACCATCCTGCTCAGCCCCAAGGAGAGATTGGCTGGACTGGTCCTGCCTCCGCCCTACCTGTTGGTCAGACCGACAGAGTCTTCTTTTAATTTTTTTTTATTGTTAATGGACCCCAGTCCAATCAGTGCTGCCCACACATGCACTGGCATGTGGCAATCTACAGTGCCACAAGCAACCTACCAGTGGCCTCAATTTTAAAGGAGAATGGCTCTCCCTCCCTCAGCAGCCATGAACTGTCAATAGCTGAGAGGAAATTTCTTTATAAATTACCCTGTCTGTGTATTCTGTGGACCAAGACACAAATGGACTAAGACAAATGCCCCTCAGTTTCTAGGGGACAAGTTATTGTCCGCTTCCCTGGGAACTCAATGACAGCTCAGAACCACAGAAAAGAGATAAATAAATGTTCTCTCTCTCTCTCTCTCTCTCTCTCTCTCTCTCTCTCTCTCTGTGTGTGTGTGTGTGTATGTGTGTGTGTGAGACAGAGAGACAGAGAGACAGACAGCCTTGTACATGCTAGGTAAGTGCTGTACCAAACAACTACAACCCAAGACCACTGAAGGGGAACTTGGTTAGAGTAAAGGGCTGAGTAACATGGCTGATGTATACTCCATGAAGGAACTGGGCTATCTATACCTTTGGGAGTGAGCTTTGTTGAGTAGTCAATTTAAAACTGTTTCCGTTGCAACAGTGGACCTCCTTCTGTAATAACACTGAACATGTGGTAAACCGTGTTTGAGAAGGAAATCATGTAAAAGGACATCTTGACTGAGTTCCCTAGAAAATTCTCAGGTGAGGGTGTGCTTGCAAAACCCATCTGAGGGAAACACACCAAAAAATAGACCAGGAGCAGAGTGGAGAAGCCAGACAGGGAAGAGGCGACAAGCAAAAATGATTTGGACAAAGTTCTGCAGGACATGGGTCTCAGGAGAGTCCCCCAGGGAAAAGCTGGAATGAAGGTCACACCCAAGAGTTACTCAACTCTAGGAAATGGTGTTGGCCTGCCATAAGCCTGCCCCTAGCATTCTTTGGTTAAAGGCTTCTTTTGGGAAGCACATAGGGTTGGATGTAAACTCAGGTTCTCCCAGCTTTCTCTGAGGAGAAAGGACAGTGCTTAAAAGAAAAATCATATATGCTGGGAAGGGTGGTTAATTTTAATTGTCAAATTGATATACCTTTGAATCACCTGGGAAGAGAGCCTCAGTGAGAGATTTCCTACATTGGGTTGTCCTGTGGAGAGATTGTCTCACGTTAGTTGATGAGGGAAGATCCAGTCCACTGTTGGCAGCGCCATTCTCTAGGCTGGGAGCCCCGAAATTGTTTAAGAGTGAGGAAATCGAGCTGAGCACACACAAGAAGCAAGTGAACATGCACACATTTGTTGCTGAAGTTTTCCTGTGTCCTGGCCTGCCAGCAGTCGGGACAAATCTCTCCCATTAGCGTCCCCCAAGTAAACACACAGAGACTTATATTACTTATAAACTGTACAGCTGTGGCAAGCTTCTTGCTAGCTAGATCTTATATCTTAAATTAACCCATTTCTATTAATCTATAAGTTGCCATGTGGCTTGTGGCTTACTGGTACTTTTACATCTCACTTCCTCTGTGTCTGGCTGGCAACTCCTGACCCAGCCTTCCACTTCCCAGAATTCTCCTCTCTCCTTATCTTGCCTACACTATACTTCCTGGTTGGCTACTAGACAATCAGCATTTTATTTATCAATCAATCAGAGCAACACATTTAACATGCAGAGCAATATCCACAGCACACATTCATTCTCTCTGCTCTTGACTGTGGATATGATGTGACCCTACTGATTTAAACTCTTAACGTTGTGACTTCGCCATAGTGATGGACTGTAACCTGGAACCATGAGCTGAAATAAATTCTTCCTCTCCTAAGTTGGTTTTTGTTGGGATGTTTTTATCACAGCAACAGAAATGAACTTGGACCTTGACTGTTGGAAACAAAAGCACATTCAGTGGGAAGGCACATGGAAATTATCATGAGGCCCAAGGGGATTTGAGCAACGTATCAACATGATTCTGTACAGCCCACTCCTATGCCACCCAGGTTTATTCACATCTCATGTTAAGTTGACTCCAACTCAACAACAGATATTTTTGTGTGGCAGTGAGTCCCATAGGAAGCTTGAATAATGAGTCCATGGCAATCTTTGAGTGCAGTTGTTCCAAATGTTATGATTGACATTCCTGTAGAATATGTTCCTCATTCTCTTCATTCTTGGTAACATTTCTGTCAGTCTGGGTATCTTATTAAGCTTTTATCAGGCCATGGTTGACAATACTCGTCTATTGAGTTAAAATGGGTGTCTTAGTTAGGGTTACTATTGCTGTGATAAAACACCATGGCCAAAAGCAACTTGGGGAGGAAAGGGTTTATTTGGCTTACATATCTGGAGTCATTGGCCACTGAGGGAAGTCAAGGCAGGAGTTCCAACTGGGTGGGAATCTGGAGGCAGGAGCTGATGCAAAGGTTTATGGAGGAGTACTGCTTACTGGCTTGCTCAACCAGCTTTCTTATAGCACCCAGGACCACCAGCCCAGGGGTGATACCACCCACAATGGGTTGGGCCCTTCCACATCAATTACTAATTAAGAAAATGTTCTACAGGCTTGCCCACATCCTGATCTTATGGAGGCATTTTCTTAGTTGAGGTTCCCTCCTTTCATATGACTATAACTTATGGCAAGAGATGCTCATCCCCTGAGTTCCAGACATATTTCTTCTTACTTGCATTGTGTTGCAACAGTAGCCTATCTCCTCAAGGAAATCTGAGTTAATTGTTCCTTCAAGTCTTTAAGACTACCACACACACCACCACCACCACCACCACCACCACCACCACCACCACCACCACCACCATCACCACCACCACCATCACCATCACCACTGCCATGTGTATAGGCCAGAGGTCAACCTTCAGTGTTGTTCCTTGGGAGTCATCCCTTGGTTTTTGATACAGGGTCTCTCCTTGGCCTAGAGCTCACTGAGTAGGTTAGGTGGTCCCAGGAATCCTCCTGTTTCTGCCTCCCCAGCACCAGGATTACAAGTGTGAGCCACCATACCTGGGTTTGTACATGGGTTCTGAGGGTCAGACTCATGTCCACCTGCTTGGGTGGTGAGCCCTTTGCTGACTGAGCTATCTCCTTAGTCCTAACAGTTAGGACCTAACTCCTATGTCTGCTGTCCTAGTGGCAAGAGGAAAGCAAATTATTTGGTGACAACCAAGCTGTTAGGTTCCCTGTGACCCTTGCTGGAAAGCTCCCCATTCTGGAAACCAGGACTCCAGAGTTGGCAGAAAGTAAAATCACAGAGGTAAGAAGGATACGTTTCCTAATGAGTCCTTGCGAACAACAGCAAGAGAGAACACATTTCCTTTGCTCCTGGAAAGCTGTGTGTTGTCTGCAGGAACGCAATGCCACCAGTGTAAGGTGGACACTGAATCCCGAAAGGCACCCTATCGTCTTCAAGCCAGTGCCTGAGAATGCCTTCAGAAACCATCCCGATGTTCTTTTTAAGTGCAGGATGGCAGAGCCAGCACATCCTCTGGCTTGAATCCTTGTCACCTTGTCACCGTCTCTTTGTAAAGTGTCTGGGCGAGCGTACTGATACATCAGGCATTTCATGAGCCGTTGATGAATGGGGTTGGCTCAGGCCATGTTAGCGGGAAAGGCAGCCTTGCACCCAGAACACACATCAGTCACCATGGGGATGAACGCCTGAGTAGTGCTTTGATGGAATCGGCCCGCGTCAGATGACTGGCGGGTTCTCTCAGCAGAAACAACAGAAGCAAGAAGACAATGAAGGATGTGCCCAAAGAACTGGACAACAAGCAAACTCCAGCCTGGAAACATGTATTTCAGGAATGAAAGGCCTTGAAACAAATCTGAAAAAAAAAAAATTGAAACTATTCAGTATATATTCTTTGTTGTCATTGAAACTGTGCTCAAATCCAGCAACAGCAACCACTAGGAGACTACATGTTTGGAAATTAAAACTTATTTCTAAACAACTCGCTCCAAAGAAGAAATCGTAATGAAAATTCTAAACACTTGAAATTGAGTAATAATGAAACGGTATGTATCAAACATGAAGAGAAAGGTTTCTAAGAGGGACACTCATTAGTTCAAAGAACTGTTGAGAAAGAATAGCTGAAAAAACTGTGAATTAGGCATTTATTTTGAGAAATATGAAAAAGAACAGGAACAGGAATTCAAAGAAAGTAGACAAAAGACTAAATAAAGCCGCGTGAAACAAGGAGTGAGGCCAACGACAGACAAAAAGCCAGACTCTGGCTCTCTGGAGAGGCGCTGAGACTGGCGACTGTCGGTAGCAATCAGGACAGAAGAGAAGAGATGGAAAACCAGTACAGGAACGCAGAGAAGCCGGCTACTGATGCTTCGGATAACAGGAAAGCAATCAAAGGACGGTTTCATTAATTTATGCCAATACATTCAAATGTGCAGATGAAGTTTCTGTGTACAAAAACACACACCAGTATTTACGTGACGAGGAATGCTGTGCTTCGCTTTGCAGAACCGGCCGTGAAATGGGGGTTCCTGCATGCTACAGCTCCAGCCGACATCTCTCTCTCTCTCTCTCTCCCCCCCTCCTCTCCCTTCCCTTCCTCTCTGTCCATCTCTCTCTGTCTGTCTCTCTCCGTCTCTCTCTTTTGCCCTCCCTTCCTGCCTCCTTCCCTCCCTTCCTCCCTCCCTTTCTTTTTAAACAAATGTTATCTGACAATGGAAACACTGGGCCTATGATTCTTACCAAGCATTTCTGAAAGAAGGTGCACTAATCCTGATCTTACACAGACAGCTCAGGGATTAAACAGGGAATGCTTTTGGACCTATTTCATGAGACTAACATAATTTTATTTCAAAAGCTGACAATGACATTATAAACGTAAATTTTAGGCTAATGTTCATGAACATAGATGCGAAAATCCTTTTTAAAAATCAGGAAACTAAATTGAGCAATATATTAAACTATGATATGCTATAAGCAAATTCAGTTTACGTGAAGAAATCAATCAGTTTAATTCACTATAAAACATAATAAATGGCAAAGGCATTATCTTAACGGCTACAGAAAAAGGACAAGCGTCATAGCTCAACAGATATAATGCAGGATGTCTTGTAATCAAACACAGAGATGCTGCAGCTAAACATATGAGTTTCTCCATGGAGCAGGATAGAGGCTATAAATAGCCTACATCTGCTGCTGTCAGTGGTGCTGCCAAACGAAAACAAAGGGCCTTCCTTCTCCACTTGCACTCATGTCTAAGGGATTAGAGGCTTATATCAAAATATTTTAAAATAGCTGATTGGAAGTTCATAGAAATACCGCCATAAAAAAATGAAACCACAATGCTAAATTCTTCATTTACAGTGAATAGTAGGGTTCCCAGGCCAGCTTGCTCCCTTGCTAGGTACAAATCATCAGTTAGTTACAATTCTAAGATTGTGTAGCACTCTTGGAATCCAGTCTTTGTGGTGTTGCGATTTGGATCTGGAATGGCCCCCACATGGTCTTCAGCTCTTGGTCCCCAGTGTGTGGTGCTATTTGAAGGCTGCTGAGCCTTTCTATGTGGAGCCTGACGGGTGGAAGTAGGTCATCAAGGGTGGCCTTCAAAGACGATCCCGGCCCCCGATTCTGGCTGTTCTCTCAGCTCCCTGGTCCACTAGCCATGTGGGAAGTCCTCATCACATGGCCATTGCTCTGAAACAAGGCAGAACACATCCTTCCTCCCTCCAGCTGTCTCCTGCAGGTACCCTGTCCTGATGACTGAGGAAAGGTGGATGGCAACAGCTAAGGTTAAAGGTGACCTCTGGGAGCAACTTCTGTGACAGGAAGGTCACCACTGCCCCCAGAGGAAACTGACGTCTGTTGCTGCTCAGACTGGGTATTCACAGTGAACCTGCAGCCAGCACCCAGGCGAATCTCAGGATTGACACAAGTGAGAGATAAGGGTCATCGTCCACTTTTGACATTTTGGAATGCAACACGCTGTCTTTTTTCCTCCTCGAGCTGCAAAGAACTGAGGTGGGATACTGGCTTTCTTCCCATGTTGTTGTTGTTTTTTAATACATTTGAGGAAAGCATTTAATTTTTTTTCTCTTTAGTCCCAGCACTCAGGAAGTGAATGCAGGAGGATTACAAGTTTGAGGATATCCCAGGTTCCACAGTGAAATCCTATCTCAACAAAACAAATACATTTGACTAATGTCTTAAATATGTATATATATATACACATATATACATACATACATACATACATACATAAACACACACATATATAAAATTATAAAATCTGAGACAGAATTTCTCTGTGTAGCTTTGGAGCCTGTCCTGGAACTCGCTCTGTAGACCAGGCTGGCCTCAAACCCACAGAGATCTGCCTGCCTCTGCCTCCTGAGTGCTGGGATTAAAGGTGTGTACAATCACCACTGCCTGGCTTGTCTTAAAATATTTTATAGTCATGAATGAACTGTGATTTGGGGTAACTCTTTAAAAGACAACTAATGCAGCTCCTCTTGTCTATAGTGCTTGTCATTTAGTTTTTGACACTCTTTAAAATAAATTTCTTTCTTTTTTTTGAGCCTCTGGAACTGGAGTTATGGATGGTTGTGTTCTACCGTGTAGATGCCAAGAATTGAACCAAGGTCCTTCCTCTGCAAGAACAAGTGTTCTTAATTGTCCAACTTTTGACACTTTTGATTTCTCGTTTTTTGTTGTGTTGTTGTTTGTTTGTTTAGGTTGCTGTATTTACTGTAGGCTTACCAACTTTAGAACTTAAAGCAAAACCAGCGTTTGGAAGTCATCACACATTCTTTCCAATAAACAATGTACAGGGATTTTGATCTAACTACAACCTTCAGTGTCTTACAGGGTGTCTTCCACATAAAGGATGTTGACTGGCAAGTGTTCAAAGGTTAGACAGACTGAAACTAGGTGTGGTGGGTCCCTTTCAACTCCCATCTCCTCTGGGTCTTCAGGGACAATACCACCCCTCTGTCTTTGTGTGGCTGTTGAGCAGACAGAAATGCAGAGCTTCTGTGAGGACTTGTTCCTTTGGGCATGGCCAGCTATTCCTGCTTGGAAATGTGACAACTTTTCTTTCCCTGGCGTCAAAGAAGCTCTGTCTAGAGATTTCTTTTGATGGTGAGTTTCCCAGACAATTTGATGGCATGATTTTCAATCTGTGGTCTTTTTTTTCAATTCTATACTTTCTCCTTTTCTTCCTCCTCCATCCCCCTCCCTTTCCTTTCCTCCCTTCTTCCTCTTTCTGTTCTTCCCTCCCCCTCCTCTGAGTCCTGTTCCTTTTGTTCTTGTGTTATTCTTTCTGCAAATGTCTGTTATACATAGCAAGAAAGAAGTGGGGGTGGAGGGTTGAGATCCATTTTAAGGAACTGGCTCGTGTGGCTGGATCTAGCAGGGGGAGGCTGGCAGGCTGGAGCTGGGGAGGCTGACAGGCTGGAGAGCTGCTGTCCAAACCAAAGATAGTCTATTGGCAGAATTCCCTCCTGTTCAGGGAAGGCCATTCTTTGTTTCTGTAACACCTTCAGCTGATTGGATGAGACCTACACATATTGGAGAGTAATTTGCTTTACTCAGAATCTGATAATATGAAATGCTAATTTCATCTAAAAAAGTATCTTCACAGAAACATTTAGGATAATGTTGATGAAATACTCAGGCACTGTGGGCCAACCATGTTGACACATAAACTTAACCATCACAGTTTAACTCTTGGCACCCACACACATCTTAATAAAGACAATACCAGGTTATAATTCCACCTACACAGTACATTGTGCAGTATGTTTTCCAAAGCCACTGATCTTCTCCCCTGAACATGCAAAGTCCTGGGTGATGTTTGCTTTTCTTAATATCCTGTGACTTCTAAACCATGATGCAATGTCAACAAAACTTCAGTACTATGATATAAAGCCATCCTGCTATATCTACTGTTTCCTCAGGCTTGGCAAATAGGAAGAAAGTGAAGTAGAATAAGCCATTGGGACTTCATAGGGGATATGGTAAGATTTCCTCAGAGACCTTGGGACACAGGCCTATAATCCCAGCTACTGGGAAGGCTGAAGTTGGAAGATCACAAGTTCACGCCTGCCTGGGTAAGTTAGTGAGACATTGTCTCAAAATAAATGTGCCGGTCTGGAGAGACAGTTCAGCAGTTATAAGCGCTGGCTGTTCTTCTAGAGGACCTGGGTTCAATTCCCAGCACCCACATGGTGGCTTACAACTGTCCGTGACTTCAGTTCCTGGGGCTCTGGACCCTCTTCTGACACTTAGGTCACCAGGCACCAGGCACACTTGTGATGCACAGACACACATGGAAACAACACACCCATACACATAGAACAAATAAACACAAATCTAAAAAGGTTTAAAACATGCATACACATAAGATTTTTAAAAATTAAAAAATGCTTTAAAAAGGAAAAAGAGAGTATGCACTCTCTCTCTATTTCTTCCTTCCTTTCTTACCCCCTCTCTCTCACACGCACACATACACACACACACACACCCAGACACACCAACACAGACACAGATAGATAGACAGACAGATACATACACACACAGACACAGATAGACACACAGACAGACACACACAGAGACACACAGACATACACACACAGACACACACACACAGAGACACACAGACACACACAGAGACACACACACATACACACACAGACACACACACACAGAGACACACAGACACACACACACAGACACACAGATACACACACACATACACAAAGACACACACCCCTGTACCTCCTTTTTCCGTTCCTGGGACAGTTTTGGTCTTTGAGGAAACAAAGCAGAGAAAAGTCATCTTTTTTTCTCTCTGTGTAGCCCTGGCTATCCAGGAACACTCTATAGACTAGACTGGTCTTGAACTCAGAGATCTGCCTGCTTCTGCCTCCCTAGTGTTGGGATTAAAGACATGTGCCACTATGCCCAGTGTGAATTCTTTTTGAGATACAATATAAATTGATTACAACATTTCTCCCTTCCTTTTCTTCCTTCCAGGCCCTCCCACATACTCCTTCCACCTCTCTTTAAAAATCTTGGCCTTTTTTTTCTGTTTATTGTACGCATATAAGTAAATGTAGGTACATATGTATTAAATACAGCCTGTTCAGCCTGTATAATGTTGCTTGTGTGCATGTTTTCAGGGCTGAGCACTTGGCACTTGGACAACCAATTGGTGTGCTCTTCTCTAGGGAAGGCCACCTCTCCTATACCCACCTTTCCTCACTTGTCTACTTATCACCCAGTGTGGCCAGATGTGGGTCTCTTTACAGTCTGAGGGTGTAGTCGGGTGCTGGGAGAGCTCCCTCGGCCCTGCCTTCCTCCGAGAGAAGACAACGAGAGAGAAGTAGAAGTCACATCTTCTCTTGACCCTCTATCTCATTAGGCACCTGCACTGTCTTCTTCCACAGGCGTCTGTCACACAGAGGGAAATGTTACCCACCCTGTTTTTCCACGAAATGCTCTAGTCCATCTTCTTTTTCCTTTCCACGTCCTGTCTGCTGATTCATCAAAGCTTCAGGGTGCATTTGAGCTTTGTACAGAAACTATGTGGTGCTCTTCCCTGTGGGGACCAGGAACAGGGCCCCTGAGTTATGAATCTGAGTATAGCATTTTTTCCCCCAAGTAGGGACCTGGGTTGTGTGACAAGAGAGAGCCTGGAAGTTCTGTTCGGGTAGAGGCTGGGAAATTGTGTCTTATACTTAAATACATCTAGTACCAGCAGTGCCACACAGCAAGTGCTCAGCTGATTAGTGTTCTTAAAGTGTGACCTCTCAGGCCCCCGAGTGAAAGAACTCTGGGAAGGAACAGAGAAGGAGCTATCGGGTGACGCTAGTGACGGAGCAGAGTTTCCTTGAAGATGGATTAGAATGAGACACATTCTGTGGGTTGGGATGTCTGACACAAAAATTCAGACATGTGTTTCTAGGGGGAGGCCTCGAGATGTCTATAACACTATCAATAAAAGTTACTTGAGCATTTATAAATTTTTAAATTCTATATTTATAGTACTGAATTAATATATTTTGCTTATAATAAAATTTAAACAAAACATGAATTTTTAAAAGATGCAATAAAAATAAATATAAAGAAGTTATAGTTTTTCTTGCCTCCTAATGGATGAATTTAAGTCTCCCCTGAGATGAGTTAGCTCTTTGTATTCTAAAAGAATAAGCTCCAGAAAGGAAGGCAAAGGAGCCCAGCATAAAATATATTGGAAGGCTGTGGTGGGCTCTATAAAATCTAACCCAAACTCCAAGGAATAAAGACAATGTGTGGGTCACCTCTCCTCACAAGGGCACAAGGAGAGAAGGGTGGAGTCAGAGGAGATGCCATGAGGCAGAGCAAGCAGAATAGGAAGTACATACATGAGGTAAACAAGCCTTGGGGCAGCACATAGATTAATAGAAATGGGGTATTTAAGTTATCAGAGCTAGCTACAAACAAGCTTAAGCTATTGGCCCAGCATTTATAATTAATATTAAGTCTCTGTGTGGCTATTTGGGGAGTGGCTGACGGGACAGAAAAGTCCACCTACAGGGCACCTTTGTGATGACTATTATAAAACACTGTGGCTAATTACATACATGTTTACTCCATTTTTGGCTGGATGACAATGTTCAGAGAAGGGCTGTGTTTGACTTCTCCCATGTGTGATGTCTTGTGATACAACTTGAGGGCAGTCTGAGACCTTTTCTGACAAGGTTGTTACCTAACTCACTGTACAGCAAGCCATCTCAAAATTTGTTGGTCTAAAATGACAACATTTATTATTATTTATATTACAAGTCTGTGTTGTCTGGACTGGTAATTCTGGCAGTGACCTGCTAAAAGATTGCAGGCATGTGAGTAACCTAGTCCAGCTTAGTGGTCCAGTCGGGAAGGACCAGCCCTCTGTACTGTGTTTCCAGTGAATGGTGCTGGTCTTCCCATCTCAATGAACTCAATCAAGGCAATCCCTCACAGGTATGCCCATAGGCTAAATTAATCTAAATAATCCCTCAGAGGTGTGCCTGGAGGCTTGTCTCCTAGGTGAGTCCAGATCCTGTTATGCTGAATATAACACTAACCATCATAATAAATATAGATTGAACTTGATTTGTGAAGAATATAGAGACTATAGCAATAAACACATTTTTAGTATTTTTTTAGTAATTGTCCAGTCTGTTATGATAAATTCTTAGATATAGAATTTTATTCCAAAAGCTAGTCATGAATAGTTTTAATCAGATATTTATAGAGAAATTATTTGCATACAATAAAATGTATTATTTTAAGTGGGTGGCTCATTTTGGCCAATATATTTTGACAAATAACATTCTTGTAACTACTTCTACAGTCAAGACATAAAATACATCATATAGGGCTGGAGAAATGACTCAGCAGTTAAGAGCACCGGCTGTTCTTCCAGAGGACCTGGGTTCAATTCCCAGCACCCACATGGCAACTCACAACTGTCTGTAACTCCAGTTCCACAGGATCTGATGCCCTCACACAGACATACATGCAGACAAAACACCAGTGCACATAAAAATAAGTCTTTAAAAAGAATGCATCATATATAAAGTTCTTTGATGATAATCTACAGTCAATCCTCAACATTAATATGTCTATATTGAATTGATTTTTTCCTAGAATTTTATAGAAATGGACTCCTACAACATGTATTCTCTTGAATTCAGCATTTTTATGAATATGTTTCTGACATGGAGCTACATTATTTATCAGCATCTCATTTCTTTTTACTATTTATTAGCTTTCCACAGAGTGAATATACACACACATAATGTTTGTGCATTACCTTGTCATGGAAATCTGGGTCACTTCCAGATGGGGCTGTTTCTCAAAGATGTAATATTTGTATATATTGCTCATGTTGTAAGTCTTTGTATATGGATAAGTTTTCTTCCTCTTGGGTAGCTATATTGGAGTGTAATTACTAGGTTGTGTTATAAATCAGCCAATAATGGTATTCAAGTCGAACTCTCTTCCAAAGTGGCTTTTCCATGTTGCGTTTGCATCAGAAAGTGAGAAATGTTGTTAACTGCATCCTCCCCAATGGGAGGGCTTTTCAAGTCCTTTCCATTTCAGACATTCTTTTGTAATGTAGCATCTACTGGGGTTTTATTATGTCTTTACTCTGTGTGTGTGTGTGTGTGTGTGTGTGTGTGTGTGTGTGTGTGTGTGTATTTCTTTAACGTACTTCCTTGTACCCACTGCTTTTTCTCTTCTTTTCAATGAGGCTGTTTGTATACTTGTATTTGTTACATAGTCTGGATACTGTTGGGGTCCCAGAGAAGTCCCACAGAAGACCACCATCCACATATGTAATCAACAAGACCATTTTTTATTCCAGCATGCTGGGGGGACCATCCCACACAGAGGCAAAATGGCAAAGCCCCCCAGAGAAGTTTGCAGGCTTCTTTCAAGCACAGCTAAGGGGAGTTCCTAGAGCAATTAGATCATTTTAAATATGATTGGCTTAAGCAAGTGGCAATCATATTAATATGTTCTAATTGGCTAAGGCTAGTCAGGGATTGATTAGGGGTACAGTTTTTCCACTTTGGGGCAGGCCTGGACAAGTCCCAGGCTTGGTCCTTATTTGGTTATCTGCTGACTGTGGTTCAGGTCCTCAGCTCAACACAAAAGCCAGGCATGGCTGCAGGTGTCCTAACCTCGAGCTGGCTTGGAGAGGGGCAGGGGATTACAGGATGGTTTTAGTGGCGCTCTTACCCTTCAAGGAAAAGTCACGAAACACGACAGAATCCACTAACAAGAGTTTTATTAAGACAAGGAGAAAAGGATAGACGTGATCAGGCCTGCTGAAAGAACACGTGTGTGAAGGGGTCGGGGAACATGGGGGCTGTCTTTTAAAGGCCAAGCTGCACCTGCACACACAGGCCCATGTGGCCATTCCACATATTTGCATAGATGTGCTACTGGCTTTATGTAATCACGCAGCCATGGGGTCATGAGTCACGCATGACATATGACCTGGAAATGACTAGGCATGCATGACCATAGGGGCATGGTTGGAATTCCTATCAAGGACAACTGTTAGGACTTGCTGACTGGCAGCCTAGCAGACAAATAGTAGACTCTAGATCCAAAGGGAGAGCATGTCTCAAGGGAAAAGGCAGAAAGTGATACAGCAGGATGCCTGATGTCTTACTATGGTCTTGATAGCAAAGATTTCCCACTGTGTACACTATATCTAGACAGCTGAACTGCTGAACTGCTGCTCAAAAGCCTAAAAGCTTATCCAGGTTCTAGTTCCTGGTTTTCACACCTTATATACCTTTCTGCTTCCTGCCATCACTTCCTGGGATTAAAGGTGTGTGTCACCATGCCTGGCTGTTTCCAGTGTGGCTTTGAACTCACAGAGATCCAGATGGATCTCTGCCTCCAGAGTACTAGGATTAAAGGCATGTGTGCCACCATTTTCTGGCCTCTATATCTAGTGGCTGTTCTGTTCTCTGACCCCAGATAAGTTTATTAGGGTGCACAATATTTTGGGGAACACAATATCACCACATGTGTTACTACTTTTCTGGTAATAAATATGCATCAAACAACCAAACAACAAATCTAGACCAGATGTGATACACATCTGTAATCCTAGAGCTCAGAGACTGAGGCAGGGGGATATAATGAATTCAAGAGTAACCTGAGCTATAGAGAGAGACTCTTTATCAAAACAAACCCAAAATTTGTTCCCACCCTGCCCCTTGCAGTCAACAGACATAAATGCTAACATATCTAATACTTCAAAAATCAAGTACCTTGCTAGGCTATGTATGGCGTCCTGTAGGGGTACGATTGCCCCATTACAGGGTAACTCCATTTAAACTTTTTTCTTCTCCCATGAGCCCACACTCCTATTCATTGTGTGCAGTTCTCATTGTATATTTTACTTGTAAATGGTTATAAAGCCAAGTACATTGCCAATTTTGCCTTTAAGAAGTCAACTGCTTTATAAATAATTACATAAAAGTAAGACAAAAAATTAAAAAGCAATATTTTATACACGGATCTGAAATTTCTAGTAGACTTGCCTTTTCCCTCCTTTTCAGAGTTTGCTATCAGCCCGAATTTCCTTCAGTATTTTTGCAAGTAATGAATCTACTCAGTTTTGACCGTCTGAATGTCTTCATCTCAACCACAACTTTAAATTGTTTCACTTTATGTTTTAAATTTTTATGTGTATGAATGTTTTGCCTACATGTATGTGCACCACGTGTACGCAGCACCTGCAGTGCCAGAAGAATGAAGCACATTACTTCCTGTGCTAACTTCAAAAAATAAGAATCAAAAATTATTAAAAGCCACTATATAAAAAGAAAGCAAAGTTGGCATTTTATCTTGTGAAATGCCACTGAATAAATTTCTAGTGGGCTAAATAGTGAAAGAAAGAAAGAAAGAAAGAAAGAAAGAAAGAAAGAAAGAAAGAAAGAAAGAAAGAAAGAAAG
>CABHPR010128329.1:0-14186 GCA_902168415.1 Peromyscus melanophrys | reverse complement strand
AAGGAAGGAAGGAAGGAAGGAAGGAAGGAAGGAAGGAAGGAAGGAAGACAGACAATTGGCCAGACATGGTGGCACACACTGTAGTGGGTAGCCATTCCAACTTTGATCTGGAAGTTCTAACCCCCATTGAGGCTTCAGTAACTGTCACGCCTACAAGGCGAGGCCAAGAGAGGGCTCTGAAGACCCGAGATCCAGATGGACTGGCTCTCTTGGTTCCTGGACCCTGGACACTGGAGGTAGACCAAGCAGAGTTCTCCAGAGAACACTGCTGGACTGTGCTTCACCTTTCCCAGACCCTGTAGCCTATCTCTTCACTTGTAAGTTACCCCACAAATAAACCTCCCTTTTAACTACGTGGAGTTGCCTTAATAATTTCACCAATAACACACCTTTATTCCTAGCACTCAGGAGGGAAAGGATCACTATGAGTTTGAGGCCTGTTGGTCTATATAGTGAGTTCCAGGGCTGCATAGGGAGATCCTGTCCTAATTAAAGAAAAGGAGGGGGAGGAGGAGGAGGGGAAGGGGGAGGAGGGGGGAGGAGGGGAGGAGGGGGAGGAGGAGGAGGAGGGAGAGGAGGAGGAAGAAGAGAGAGAGAGAGAGAGAGGGAGAGAGAGAGAGAGAGAGAGAGAGAGAGAGCTGTGTTTGGTTCTGGTAACAGTGGAGTTGCTTATGTCCAACTAGCCTTCTGGGCTATTACAATGATTAAACCCTAGATACAGTTTATACAATTCTTGAAGACATTATAGAGAGCCTGGTATTAACCAGAAACGAAAGAAAGTTCAAGTTTTGAAAGAAGACATCCTTCTGGGTGACATCCATATTTATTTGGTATTTCTTTGAAAATTCTCAGCAGTTCAGTGGTGTGCCAGAGAAAATCATTCTGAGTCTGGCTTATTTTGTTTCACACAGTGGTTTCCAATTCTCTCCATTTTCCTGCAAATGTTATGATTTTATTTTCTTTATCCATTCATTCACTGATGGAGGTCTGACTTGGTCCATGTTCTAGCTGCTATGGATAATGTAGCAAGGAACATGGATGTGCAAAGTGTCTCTGTGGTGTGTTGACTTGGACTCCCTTGAGGCTGTATCCGAGAGGATGCAGCTGGGTCATATGGTGGCTGCATTTTCAGTTTTTTGAAAATGCTTCATATCGGTCTCTGCGCTGACTGCATCCACCAACTTTGTTCTCTAGAAATGAACTCTACCACATGATTATTGTGTAATAATAATCCTTTCATTATTTTCACAAATATTTCTTTTTAGATGCTATATACACACCTCACCATGCTGTTTTGTTGCTCTCCTTGATGAATATTTTTTGTTTTGTTTTGTTTTGTTTGTTTTTCAAGACAGAATTCCTCTGTAGCCCAGGCTGTCCTGGAACTCACTCCATAGACCAGGTTGGCCTCGAACTCACAGAGATCCACCTGCCTCTGCCTCCCGAGTGCTGGGATTAAAGGCGTGCACCACCACTGCCTGGCCCTTGATGAGTATTTTACACAGTTATGCTGCATAGATTTCATGGCTTTCTAGAGATAAAACTTTCACACTTTTTCAAATGTGTATAATTCAGTTTCAAATGTGTGTTTCCCACAAAATCACCTATTATACGAACACCTGAAACTGGGTTAGTATAGAGATTGTCTCAATAGTCACAACAACAAAAAGACCCTTCTCTGGATGTCTGTGGTGAGATAGTGTTTGAGGTGTCCACTGGCTGCAGCCACAGCTCATTTCCCGGGGATCTCTTCCCTCCCTCTCTTGTCCTTTATTTATGAACTGGGAGTGAAGCTTCAAACCCAGAAACAGAAAAGTAGCAAATATTTTAAAAATCATGGCTCTCTGTATTATGGAGAAGAAAAATCAAACATGGACCTCAAGGTGGAGGGCTTTTTGTTTTTGTTTTTGAAGACTATTTTAATGCAAGTTAGTCAACAAGAGGAGCAAACATGGATTGTTAGTCTCAAGCAACTTATGAGTGCCAAGCCACTGCCTTATTATTCTCCTTACTGTCGCCTAGGAGACCCACATCCACACCCACTGCAACTCTATGAAGAGGGGGTAAAAATGAGATGATGCAGAGAGAGAGAGAGAGAGAGAGAGAGAGAGAGAGAGAGAGAGAGAGACACTGAAGCGGGAAAGGCAAAGGTCTGCTTTGGGTATTTCCTTGGGCAAAGGATGAACTCAGAATTGCCCTCAGGACTGGTCTGAATTTTCTCTCAGCTCCCCACATGAACAGAACAGAAGTCTAAGAAGCATGTGCGTTCTTCAGGCAGCACTAGTGAGTAAGCAAAGCATTTAAATAGACATAGAGGCAAAGCCAGTCTTGTGATCGTGGCCGTGAGCAAGAATTCAGAGCCGCCCACGTGTCAGTAAGCACAAGACAGGAGGAATTGCTGAGTTGCAAATTATTTTTGAGCCTTTGAGTATCACAGCAAATTTAGGACAGCTGTTACATCACACTAAAGGTAACAAATCCAACCAAATATTCTTGCCCTCACAGCATACCCACAGCTTCCCAAATTCATCATCCATCATCCTTCTGGTACCCTGGGTCCTACACTAATACATCCTCAAGCCTCAGTGCTTGTGGGGTAAAGTCCATCCACAGTAGCTCTCTCTAAGTGCGGATAGAATATGATAGGGTACATCTACCCTTGGCTAGTCATGGGTGACCGGTTAACAGAACTGACAGCTAACAAGTTCTGGCTCCCAACTCTGGATAAACAATTCATTATATAACCCACTCACCTCATGGCCCTGGGGTCCATACAGTGGTGGGAAACAACCCTTCTGCCTCCAGTCTCAGCCTCAAGTGCTGCTACTTTAAATTTTTGCAAAAGTGATGGGCATGAGGCTACAAAGTCTTTCATGATGTCCCATTTTGAGACTAAATCATCTCCCAACTCCACAGAGCCAACTGACAAATATTGCCAAGTACTGCTGACTCTTTGGTCCCAAGGGACAGACGGGAAGGACGGTAGGAATAAGACTGCCCAAGACCCCATTGTGATGTCAACATTTCAAAACAAGAAAGTCAGTCAAGCTTCATGGATCACCTAGGGAGGACCTGTTGGCAGTTGTGCCCCAGTTGGAAGCTTCCAGACTGGTCTGGGGGGAACTAGGTACCCACGAAGTTCTGTTTTAGAGCTTTCCCTTTGACACGCGGGCCAGAGGAAGAGGCGTTGTCATGTCTTAGCTGCCATGTCTCTCAGGCTTTCGAGGGAAAACTCCTCACAGCTGCAGGAATCACACAGCTCCATCTTCTCTCCACTTACTTCTGCCTGAGCCTGATACTAGCCCTTCCAAGTGCTCTGTACTGCGGGGTTGTTTCTAGTGCAATTGAAGTGCTCAAGCCCCACATTCAAAATGTGGTAGAAAAATACGCCCATTCTCAGCGATCTAGAATAAACCAATAAGGGCATTCAACACAGAAATAAGAGTTCCTCCTTTAAGAAATGAATCTAAGTTTTCTTAGTGAAGTGCTTGCCGGCTAGAAACGACGCTCGTTGGCTTTGGCTCTTTTCCCCTGTGCCCCTACAGTGACAGAGAGACTGCCAACACCACCAGTACCTACAACACCACCAAGGGCTTTTCTTCTTCTGACATTTACAATAAAGATACTTATGTTTGACCCAGTTTTAAAATTTGTGATGAATATTGATTTAATAATGCAAGTTCTAAAACAATGGTGAGTGTGAAAACTAATGAATGCTCAAGATTGTGTGAGTTTGTAAATGATTCTGCAGAAAAGCTTGCTGAGCTGCTTTCCACGGACGCGTCGTCCATATCCATAGAAAGCTCAGTGCAGTCTTGCTGAGTAAGAGGAATGCTTTACCCTCCCTATTGCGGCAGGCTCGGTCCTTCTTATTTTCAAATAAAATGGTATCCAATAGTTTTTCCACCCCAAATCTTAGCGTTAAGCTGAAGTCGTTTGAAAATTGCACCTTCACAGTGGAAACAGAAGCAGTGTCTCAGGTGTCTCCACACTTCCGCCAGGCTCTCTGTGTCATGCCTCACCTCTAGGCCTCTAGTGCTGGCGGCTCCTTAGTGAAGACAAGCCAGTTCCCGAAGAGTGAGGCAAACCGTGGTAACGCCATTAACCTTTACTGTTGATTTGGTTAGCGATGACACCATGTTGCCGCTGTAGCCGAGCAGACACGAGGCTCCTAGGGAAGACTCAACACCTGAGCTAGTGTTGGAAGCACATGTAATTAAAATGATTAGACTTAAGGGACATTAAAATGGCTAATGCATGATCTCCCCTCAAGGGATGCTCAGTGGAGGAGAGAAACATAAACATTGTCTTAGCTAGGTTTCTATGTTGCTGTGATAAACACCATGACCAAAACCAGCTAGGGGAGGGAAGGGTTTATTTCAGCTTACAGTGATGGGAGGTCATGGGAAGAAGTCAGGGCAAGAACCTGGAGGCAGAAACGGAAGCAGAGAAGGTGGAGGAATGCAAATTACTGCTTCACTTCCCATGGCTTGTTCAGTTTGCTTTCTTGTACAATACAGGACCAACTGCCTAGGGGTGGCATTGTCTGAAGTGGGCTGAGCTGGGTCCCCCCACGTCAATTTTACCTTAGCTTTTCTGTATACATGTCCTTCTTTTGTAACATTTATCAAGACGTTCTTGTCATTGATTTAAAATATGGGTTATGTGGGAGGCAGAGGCTTCAGGCCAGGCAGGACTACACTGCTGTGGGATGTCCTGTATGTCAAATGTGTTGCTCTGATTGGTTAATAAATAAAACACTGATTGGCCAGTAGCTAGGCAGGAAGTATAGGCGGGACAAGCAGAGAAGAGAATTTGGGGAAGTGGAAGGCTGAGGCAGAGAGACGCTGCCAGCCGCCCCCATGACAAGGGAGATGTAAGGTACCGGTAAACCATGAACCACGTGGCAAAGTATAGATTAATAGAAATGGGTTAACTTCAGATAGAAGAAGTAGATAACAAGAAGCCTGCCACGGCCATACAGTTTGTAAGTAATATAAGTCTCTGTGTTTACTTGGTTGGGTCTGAGCAGCTGCGGGACTGGCAGGTGAGAGAGATTTGTCCTGACTGTGAGCCAGGCAGGACCAGAAAAACTCCAGCTACACTACACAGTTAGACTCTGTCAAAAAAAGAAAGAAAGGAAAAAGGAAAAAGAAAATTATAATTCGCTGTATGGGTTTCTCTTAATGTTTTGTGTATTGAGGTTTATTGTGCTTCATAGACATATAGGCTTTTAGTTTTCCTCAACTTTGGAAATTTTTCAGCCATTATTTCTTTGAGTAATTTCCCCTGTTCCTCACTGCCACACACACCTCTTTGGTGGCACTCCAATCATGTGTGGACAGTGTCACCTAAAGGTGCCCCAAGCTTACTGGCTATGTGTTCATGATGTTTTTCTATCTTTCATTTGAACAGTTTTTACTGATGTGTCTAGTTTTTATCTTCTGTAATGTTCAGTGGCTTATACTGAAGACCAGCTGAGACTGGATTCTTGAACTTTCTATTGGTAGACAGTTGTTGGACTAGCTGGATCACAGCCTGTAAGTCACGCCAATAAATCCCCATATATATATAACTGTATATACTAATATATTACATATACGTGCACATACAGATAGATGAGAAAGAGAGATTCATCTGTCAGTTCTGTTCCTCTAGAAACCCTCACTAAGGCATAGTGTATGCTGATACAAGCTGTGTGAAAAGATGCTCTTATAAAACAAAGAATCAGAACGTGGAAGAAAGAAAGAGAAACAATGATCAATCAAGAATCCTGTATGCACACAACAATGGAAGTCACAAGTATGAGCATATAAGTATGAGCATATATCCATAAGTGATCAAAAGGTGAGGGAGGGGGCCGGGAGGGAAATTTCCTTCCTTCTTCAACTTCCATGTGTTTTCCAGCATTCATTTTCAGGGACTGTAGTTATTTACAAATTCAGAAAGAAAATAAACAAACAACTAACTAACACCAGTAACGTTATCTCTCCTGTAGAAACAAAAGAGGAAATCACTGTGAGTTCTCTGTACTCACTGTCCCTTCCACGGGATCTGTGGTCCATGGTTTCATCTGGCAAATATCTTCCCAGCTTTTCCTCCTAATCAGTTCTAAAATTCCAAGTGTGTGGCACACAACACAACACTTTGAATGGTAGTTCTCTGTCTTCCCTCAGGCATAGAGGTTACAGGTGTTTTTCCCAATCCCTGTGGCTTCACACTCTTGATACTGTCTTAAATTTAGTGAATTACCAAATCACCATTATTTGCATTCAGAGGTGGGGTGTGGTGGCACATGCTCATAATCCCAGGATTCTGGAAGCTGAGGCAGGAGGACGGTGAGTTTGAGGTCAGCCTGGGTTACATAATAGCTTCAAGGCCAGTCCCAGCTACTGAGGGAGACCCTGTGTCAGAGTTATTTTTTCATTCAGGGTTGAAGTTCATGTCCTTCAGAGGAACACTTGACTGTAAAGTCATGAATGCAGTCTCCCTTTTATCCTTGATTGATTTTTCCTCTCTTTGTTTCAGCTGTCACATTAGTCTATCAGCTAGTAGGAACCGAACTACATAGAGGCAGTCCTGTGCTGCATAACAGTGTTTCAGGCAGTGGTGGGAAGATATACAATGGTGCTCCCGTGAAACTGTACTGCCTGGTGATGTCATAGCCTTGGTGGTTTAACAGGTACGGATCACGACACTCACTGAGTAATGACGCCGCTGAGTGCTGGATGTCTCAGGGCATAGCTCTGGCATTATGAAATGCATCGCTTGGTTTGAAATGAGTGGAAAAGTTCATTTTAACCATTTGGATATGCAGTCGACCCAGTGCAACTTATTCAAGGACCATCCCTGGGACCTGTTGCACGAACCTAAATGGTCTTAGAATAAAAACCCAGAGCCAGGTATCAGGGTGAAAGCTGAAAGATCAGAGAAGCACCACCTCTTACCCCACCAACTCCTCAGCCTGACAGAGCGTCTGCAAGAGAGAAAATTCCTGTCTTCTCCCGCCTTATATTCCTCTCTCTGCCCAGCCATATCACTTCCTGTCTCAACCTTCCTAGTGCTGGGATTAAAGTTGTGTGATCCCAAGTGCTGGAATTACAGGTGTGTGCCACCACTGCCTGGCTCTCTTTCTTTTTTAGACTGGATTAATCTCGTGTAGCCCAGTGTGGCCTTGAACTCACAGAAATCCAGGCAGATCTTTGCCTCTGCCTCCCAGAGTGCTAAGATTAAAGATGTGTGCCACCACCGCCTGACCTCTGTGGCTAACTCTGTGGCTGGCTCTGTCCTCTGATCTTCAGGCTGGCTTTATTTCTTAGATTACAAATATCACCGCAGGGACCCTTAGCTGATAATATGTATGGGTCTATCTCTGAACTCTTCCAGCCTATTACACTTTCATAATGCTCCAGTGTCATGCTGGTTTAACTGTGTGGCCTTGTTAAATTTCTTGATTTCCATGACTCATTTTTTTTTTGCCATCCCTATAGTTTACAATTCTATGTAAAATTTATAATATACTTGTCATTTTCCACACACACAAATCCTACTGGTCAAAACTGGAATCATTTCAATAGTACTAGATTATAAACCAAGGTGAAACAAATATTTATGGGTAAATGCTGGCATGAATAAATGATTGAATAAATAGATGGGAGAAAATAAGCAAATATCTCATATACCAGGCTTCTACATTGTTTTTGTAGATCTCCAGCCTTTAAGTAAGCTGTGGATTTGCATAGTGTCTTCTTTCCAAAGAGCACATACCCCTGATGCCATGCGATAAGAACGGAACCTTTCCTCTGTGGTCTTCTTGCCAATCCCCCATAAATTCAGTCTGAAGCAGCAAACAAACTCCCATTGAGGACAGACTACAAATATCTAACAGGTATTCCTAAAATTATCGTGGTCATCAAAACCAAGGGAAGTCTAAAAAAATGATCACAGCCAACAGAGTCCAAGAAGACATGTCAACTAAATGCAATGCGTCATCAAGAACGGAATTCTGGAGCATGAAGGAACATTGGATTAAAACTAAGGAAATCCCATTAACCAAAATATAGACTTCAGTTAAGAAGAAATGTATCAACATTGTTTGATTATGACAAGACTACCATAAAAATAATAACTCAGGTGGCCATTCTCTAGTTATAAAGACCAGTGAGGGAAAGCATTCAGAAGCAGTGTGTGACAGTGACCAGATCCTAAACTGGAGAGAACCCCAGCTAGAAAAAGACATTTTAAAAGTCATTGGAGAAAAAGAAGTGTGAGATGCTTAAGTCATCATCAGACAGGATCTGCCCAAAGAGAACTTGTGTTCCAACAGGGTTCTCACGATGAGGGGCGGCAAGCACTGTCTTCAGAGACTTTACACGGTTCTCATTGTCTGGAGCACGAAACTGACGTGTCCATGTGGAAAGTCCTCATTTCTTAGGAGATTTGTGTTGCAGTACCTCGGGGCAAAGTGCCTTGCATGTCTTCAACTTACCTTCAAACAGCTCAGAAAGGCGCCATGGTGTGCTCACTGTACTCCCAGCTGTGTGGAGGCTGAAGTAGGAGAATCCTGTGTTTGAGACCAGCCTGGACTACGTAGTAAGTTCCAGACCAGCTCAAGTGACATAGGAAGACCCTGTCTCAACAACAAAGCCAAACCGAACAGAAACAACATACTTTACAAAATAAAGTATATTGGATGAAATAAAGGTAAAGGGTTTAAGTCAATATTAAGGCTACACAATAGTTTTTGCACTGTTTTTTTTTTTAAATACCCTTTATGTAGATTTACATGGTCTGTAATTCAGGGCCTGGAGAGGTGGCTCAGCAGTTAATAGCACTTCCAGAAGACCCAAAGAGGCCGCGGCTTAGCCTGCTCTATAACCAAGGCAGAGCCGGCAGCCCCTTCTCAGGGACAGTGTCACCTGATACTGAGTGTCCCCTGTCTGTGGTGGCTATAGATATGAATCAGAAGAAAAGCCAACTGGGTTGAGTGAGAGGGAGAGACCAAAGAACCCCCAACTGTGTGGTGCATGTTCTAGAGTCTGGGTCTCATGGCAAATACCAGCAACCAGCTATTTTGTAGCGAAAATCCAGTGTAAGAACTTAGGTGTATGAGGGTAATATGTGGTATCACAGAGCTGGACATGCAAGCTGAGTTCTAGAGTTATTCTGAAGTGTCTCCAGGGCACCGCAGGGGTCCCTCCCTGCTTCCTGCTCCTCTAAGGCTCTCTGGCTGCTGCTGTAGGGATATCTGTCTTGAAAACAGAATTTAAAGGTCACCAGCATGACTTTGGAAAAGCTACCAAATGGCGGGAGTCATACTGAAGTTTCAGTGTCTGTGGTGCACTGTGACCTGGCAAACAGACACACTACTCCTGGAATCGCATTCTGTGAAAAGCCCAGTGACATCAGGTGTTGGTGTCCCTCAGACCTCTGGTACAATGAAATCTCCAAGCCATTAACCAAATTCTCTCTTCTGCCTCCTAAATAGAACTTGGATGCATCTATTTTTCTGTAACCCACTGCCACTATCCTGGTCTGGGTCATTATTATTTATAGCCAGACGTCTGTAGGAGCTTCCTCATTGCGGGTAGGGCTATGGTCACATAGGGGATCCAGGAGGCAACATTGATCTTGCAGTCTAGCTGAGTCTACCCCTGGAACATCTGGTCATCCCTCAACATGCACACAGAAAGTAAAAACAAGCAGGTGCCCAGAGTCTGGAGGCCCTGCTCTACTCCCTTGTTCCTCCATCCTAGACTCATCTTTCTTTTCATTTATTATTACTCCTGGAATATTTCAAGCAGGTAGAAAAATATAAAAAGAGGCATAAATACATAGCCGCATGCATGGATCACCCAACTTTTTCACATTATAACATTTTGCAAAAAAAAAAAAAATGGAGCTAGTTGGCCTAACTGTTTCTTATGAACTATAATATACATAGAAAAGAGTATATATATATATAATGTAAATGAATATTTTAGAGGATATTCATATGCCTGTCACTTAGCTTAAGAAACAGAATGTTTCTAAATGCTTTAAACTCTCTTGCACGTTCCTTCTCAAGTCAGAAGTTCTGCTGTGCCTCACAGATGCAGACCTCTCCTCCATTTTGAGATAGCAGTTTTTACACACTTTTTTAAAAAAATGTAACATAATTTCTTTATTGATTTTTTGGGAATTTCACATCATGCACCCCAATTCCTCTCACCTCCCAGTTCACCCACATTCTCCCCTCACTTCTGCAGTGCCCCCTAAAAATAATTTTAAAAAAACTAAGCAAGCAAACAAAACCAAAACCAACCAACAAAAAACAAAAACCCTCTTCTCTCCTCCATCTTTCCCAGCTCTCCAACACCTCTTCATTCGTCCTGGTGGCATTGGGAGCCACAGTGTACCACACAGTATATACCCTTTCGTCCAATCAGCTCTACTAGCAAATGTTCATTGCAATGAGTCATTGGTCTGGTTCAAGGCCTCTGGTTTCTGGTACACCACCATCACTGGATCCTCACCAGAACTCCTCTTGGATATCCGTGGCTGCCCTGAGTCACAGAAATCCTGCCGGTATCATGCCACAGGACCAGTTCTTTCACGAGCTCCAGCAGGTCCTAGATGGGGTAGATATAAGAGTGGGCTAACCCAAGGCTGGGCTGTGGGCCTGGGTGGTAGCTGAGCTGGTCAGTTCAGGCCACTGGGGCTGCTGTCCTCAGGCAATGGGGTAGAGCCAGCTCCCCTATGACCATGCCATCAGGGTCAATTCTTCCTCTCCTGAATGTGGGGTGGGGGTTGGGAGCTGGGGGTAGGGGGGCTCTCCCATGAGGGTCTGGACCAGCTCTTTTGCTGTAGTGCCCAGTGAGGGGCAGGGCCAGCTTCCCTGTGACCACACCATCAGGGTCAGTTCTTCCTCTCCTGAATGTGGTGTGGGGAAGGGGGGCAGCTCTCCTGAGTGTGATGGTGGTGGTGTAGCTTTCCTGTGGGGGTCAGGGCCAGCTCTCTCTGTAGTGTCCAATGAGGGTCAGGGCCAGCTTTCCCAGGGGCAGCAAAGGGCCAGCGGCTCAGCTTGGCCCTCTAATTTCGTCACACATTGTTCCTATGGCCCTCTGAGGTGACACAGGCCATAGACATCAACACAGACCCCAGCTGCAGCAGGACCATGGACGGAGACATGGCCCTTGGCAGCAGCCTGGGCCCAGATGATGTCTAGTCGAAGCCCTGACCACTCAGATCAGGATGGCTCTGGTGGCAGCTTGGCCCCTGACACCAACAAGGCCACGGGTTGTGGCGCCATCTCCAGGCTTCTGTGTGACCTTTGGTGGCAGCACAGGCCTCAGACTTCAACACAGACCCCAGCTGCAGTAGGACCATGGACCCAGACCTGGTCCTCAGTAGCAGCCAGGTCTGGATGTCACCATTGCCCGAGATCACAGTGCAAGCCACTCAGATCGGCACGGCCCCAGCGGCAGTGTGGTCTTCACACACTTTTACACTCCACACCCACACATGCCTGCCAGGTCCTCCCACAACCTGCTTGTTCTGCTGAGTAGTATTTGGGGGCATCATCTCCACTGTTGCAGACAGCTCTGTTTCATCCATTTCCACTGCTTTCCAATCCATCCTTCATAAAACAGACCCATCAACATTTTAAGCTATATATGCAACTATCTGTCCCTTGACTGCATAACCACTCCTCCCACCCCCAAGTGATTTCCCAATGCTCCATGAATGGAGTCACAGGTCTGTAGCACAGCTCTGCAATCCTCCACTTAACCTGGTCTCCAGTCTCATCCCACTTCTGGGGCTCAGTGAAGCACAGTCCCCCCTTCTGGTTCTGCTCTCTTTCTGGCCTGGCATGCACTGTCTTCTTTGTGTGCCCCACCTGGTGCGGCTGCTGCTGACTCCAGATCTCTGATCTAATAGCACCGCCTTGGCTGCATTGTTGTTGATCCCAATGTAATGTGTTTCTTGCTTTGTTTCCTGTCTGTTTTTTCAAAGCATTTATCGTGGATCTGGTTTTTTTTTTTTTCGAGACAGGGTTTCTCTGTGTAGCTTTGCGCCTCTCCTGGAGCTCACTTGGTAGCCCAGGCTGGCCTCGAACTCACAGAGATCCGCCTGGCTCTGCCTCCCGAGTACTGGGATTAAAGGCGTGGGCCACCACCGCCTGGCGGATCTGGTTTTTTAAATAATTTATTTAACTTTATTTTATGTGCATTGGTGTGAAGGTGTCAGATCCCCTGGAACTGGGGTTACAGGCAGTTGTGAGCTGCTTTGTGGGTGCTGGGAATTGAACCTGGATGCTCTGGAAGAGCAGCCAGTGCTCTTAACTGATGAGTGTTTCTCCAGCCCCCTACCACAGGTCTGTTATTGCATATTTACTTGTGCATTTAATTTTATGTTTCTTTAAAAAATATTTTGTTGTAATGTGTGTATTATATGCATGTAGTGTGTGTGTGTGTGTGTGTGTGTGTGTGTGTGTGTGTGTGTGTGTGTAGGTCAGAATCAATATTGGGTATCTTCTATTGCTTTTTACTTTATCTTTTGAGACAGAATCTTTCACTGACATAGCATTCACTGATGATTAGCCACATTGACTGGCCAATGACCTCTAGGAGTCCACCTGTCTCTACCTCATTCCCTGCACTAGGGTTACAGAGGAAAGTGATCACATTGTTTTCTTCTATGTGGGTGCTGGGATTCAAACTCAGATCCTCATGTGTAAATGAATGGTTCTCTTTTGCCCACCAGTTCCCAAATACCCAACAGCCACTTTCCAAATTATCTCACAGAGGCTTAATATTATTTATAAATGCTCAGCTGATAGCTCAGGCTTATTACTAACTAGTTCTTACATTTTAAGTTAACCCATGTTCCTATTTATGCTCTGCCACATGGCAGTACCCTTATTAGCATGACACATTCATTTCCTGCTCCCTCTGCATCTGGCTGGCAACTCCTGACTCTGCCCTTCCTCTTCCCAGAATTCTCATAGTCTGGTTGCCCTGCCTATACTTCCTGCCTGGCTACTGGCCAATCAGCGTTTTATTATACCAATTCGAGTGACAAATCTTTACAGTGTACAAGAGGATTATTCCACAGCACTCATGTTTGCATGGCAGACACTACCAACTGAGATATCTCTCCACCCTCTGATTTTGTATTTCGTTAACACCTGTCTCCCTTTAAGTTTCTCTGTGTATGCAAACATGTAGATCTTATTCATGATGACTTATCTATTTCTGGCATACCCCCTGTCGTACAGCAGGAACAAAGCAATTATCACTCAAGAGACCTGAAGCCAGCAATAGTTGATGCATTCAGAACAAAAGCAAAGTGTTTGACAAATTTTTCCAGGTACAAAATCTCTATTGGACAAAACTTATTAGAAATGAAGGTGGCAGACCATTCTTTAAGAAACCTTGACAGGTGTGGAATAACCAGAGATGGATGGTAAGCTTTTGTATTTGTCCTATGTGCTGACTTAGAGAAGTGAGCTAAAGGCAATTCAATTGTTTATCATATTTAATAAACTATGTACTAATAATAAAAACTTATGAAACACTTGTGTGGGCATTCTTGTAAGTGCTTCATATGAATGAATTGAATTCATTTTTATAACAACCCTCAGAGGACTGTATTGTAATTAGCCCCATTTTTAACATCTGGACACTGAAGAATAGAGAGATATGAAGTAACATGTAAAAGATTAGACATCTAGAAAGTGGCAAGCAGCATGCAGATGAAGGTGGTGTAACCACCATGGTTATATATATGATCATATAGAATTTGTAAAGGGTTAGTTTATGGATGTATACATGACTCCAACAATACTTTTAAAGGAACACTTTTTAAAAACAAAACCAATGTAAACATTTCTAAAGTAGTCAACAGTAGAAGATAAAGTGCCCAGTTAGAGTATTCTAAATAAAACCATTCTAAATAATACAATGAGTTTATGTGTAAAAAAGACCCAGCGACACTTAGTGGCAACTCTTCTCAATTTACTCTCTTCAAGTGTTCAACACATAAGCCACGCTTTCCATGGCATATGAGGTGAATTTTTGTAGACTTACCTTTATTTAAACTTCCAGGAACTGGGTGCAGGTGACCAAGTACTTTCAGTTTCAGATGCTGAAGGTGGGCAGTATCTGAAGATGGAAAGCGACATTTGGCTTTTGGAACAGAACCAG